>JAPYZO010008157.1:0-12228 GCA_030522905.1 Torymus flavipes | reverse complement strand
CGTTCACGGCCAGTTCTACGATTTGATCAGGCTGTTCGAAGTCGGTGGTAGCCCGAAAGAAAGGAATTACTTGTTTCTTGGGGATTACGTGAACAGAGGAAACTTCAGCACGGAGGTGAGTGTGTGCAACAGTGCAAACGAAATAAAAAAACGTGAAATATGGTTTCGAAAATTTTTTCGAACCACCTATCAGACCTGGTTTTTCTCGTTGTTTGTAGTACTTATATATAAAAGAACCTCGTTACTGAGCAGCGTCCATCGAATGATATACTTTTTCTAGCACAACTTATAATTTTGAAGAAAATGGCAAAAAAGTACATTTTTTTGTTTTTGCCATTTTCTGCACAAAAACTATAAGTTGTTCTAGAAAAAGTAAAACACTCAATGGACGCTGATCAGTCACGAGTTTTTCTTATATATACTACAAACAACGAGAAAAACCAGGTCTGATGAATGTGCTCGAAAAAACCCAACCAAAAATTCTGTCCCTATAATCAGGTATCGAATTTTTTAATAGATCCTCCTATTCTTATTGACTATAGTCAATAAATTTCTACTTCATGGATATATGCATGAAGTAGAAATCAAATGGGTCTAATTAATTTTTCTCACCTGGAACATGTACTATTCACACGACCAGAAATTCTGAATAGTATATACCCTAAAAATAAAACTTTTATTAATGAAATATATTCTTTTTCCAATATTAAAATTATCCTTTATAACGAAAAATTATTTTTTACATTAAAAAAGTCATTGCAGGTCTGATCAAAAGCCCCTCATTTTATAATAAAACACCGCCGTACGCATATCTTGCTTACAGTGCGTCCTCTACCTCTGGGCCTTGAAGATCTGCTACCCCACGACATTCTTTCTTCTTCGCGGCAACCACGAGTGCCGCCTCCTCACCGAGTTCTTCACCTTCAAAAGTGAGTGCCAGGTGAAGTACTCGGAGCGAGTCTACGAGGCCTGCATGGGTTCCTTCGACTGTCTACCCCTCGCCGCCATCGTCAGTAATCAGTTGTTCTGCGTCCACGGCGGCCTATCGCCCGAGATATTCGATCTTGGCGACATCCGAAAGGTGAGCGATCAAAAGCAAGCAACTTTGAATGATGACGATTAACATGGGTCGATTGTACAGATCCATAGGTTCCAAGAGCCGCCGACGTTTGGGTCGTTCTGCGACCTGCTCTGGGCGGATCCACATCCGGATTTCGATAAGACGGAGACCGTGACGGAAAATAATTTTTTCTCGCATAATACACTGCGCCGCTGCTCCTATTATTTCAAGTACATATTGTTTTGGTGGTTTTATAATAATTGGAATGATGATATAATTGCGGCTTTTTTTGTTTGTACGATGTAGCTACGAGGCCTGCTGCGATTTCCTTAGTCACAACAACCTGCTCACCGTTATAAGGGCGCACGAGGCGCAGAACGAGGGCTACCGAACCTACCGCCTTACCGATATGAACTTCCCCGCCCTTATGACCATCTTCAGCGCGCCCAACTACCTCGACGTTTACGATAATAAAGTATGTGCTGCGATATAATATTCCTAGTACAGAAGAAAAAAATCAAGAGTCTCTTTTATTATAAATGTTAAAAATGTCCGTACTTCGAATATTAGTCTTGTAGTGTACAAAAATGTCGTTTCCATCCAAAGTATTTGACGGTAGTCCAAAATTGATATTATAATAAAATAAACGAGATATCACGGATTTTTGCTAATCTTCGTCAGTCTTCGTGTACATATTCTAACGCAATTCCATCCACTCCTAATTCTATCGATTTCAGGGTGCAATTTTGAACTACGAGAACAACATGATCAACATAAGGCAGTTCAGCTGCATGCCCCACCCGTACTGTCTGCCGAACTTCACGGACGTGTTCAGCTGGTCGCTGCCGTTCGTCGGCGAGAAAGGTAATTATCGAAAGCTAATAATGAAAATACACGTTACACGCGTACCTTTATACCCGAAAATGTTATGTTACAGTGACGGAGACGCTTCTGGGTCTACTACACGTGTGCACGGACGACGAGCTGCGAAGTAACGTGGAAGGCCAACACGACATCATACGCAACAAGATCAGGGCTGTGGGAAAAATGGCACGGACTTATAGTAGCCTGAGGTGAGAGAAAACCGGCGTGCTATGTGTGGAATTTCAATTTAACTCTTTTCTTCTTTTTTTTTCCTTGGTCAGAGAGGAACGAGAGATGGTGCTGCAACTGAAGGGTCTGTCGCCGACTGGACAACTACCGAGGAGTCTGCTCACCGAGGGCCGGGATTCCCTTAAGAGCGGTAAGTTATTTCGGACGAATGAAAAAGTTTTCGTTGCGTATAAACGAATCGTTCGTTTTATCATTTCAGCGTTACGCAAGCAGCTGACCTTCGACGAGGCCAAGACTATGGATGAGGAGAACGAGCGCATGCCGATGACCAGTCGTACCATCGAACTTGCCGCTATGGCTGCTGCTGTTCCTGCCAATTTACCTGGGGGCAAGAGTCCGAGCAGGCGTCGACACTCTTCTTCGTCCCCCAAAGGTAGTTGTGACATGAAGAAAATTATAATTATAGTCAAAGATTTTTGTAATTTTTCGGGGATTTTTTTTTTCTAAGGAATTTATAACACGTAACTTTGACATTTGAGTAATTGCTTATGATTGAAAAATTAAAACAAAAAAAAAATTAATAAAATTTGGACTGAAAGAGAAATGCAGTCCTTTATGCTTGAAATATTATGAACATCTACAGCAATGTCCGATAATTATAAGCAATGAAAATCTATCACGCATGCAGAATTAATTTCATGTAACTTTTGAAAATTATTATAACTTTTGATTAACTATCATAGTACTTCTCTACACCTCTTTATACCTACTGTTTGTTTAGGCAATCTTCCGAGGACGCCTAAGAAGAAGGACCGTTCCATGCCGACGAGCAGTGAGCGAGTCCGAAGGCAGCGCAGCAGTCCCGGCTCGTCATCCACGATGAATACCAAGAAGATTAGCTTTCGCGATGACAGTTCGTCCCGCACGGTACCAGTTTTCGAGCTTAAATCGTCAGCAGACGACGAGGAGGAGGACGCAAAAACACAGGGGACTTATAAGACGTAAACGTAACGGCAAGCGGCGAGACCTCTGCGTTTTACCCGTGACCAAGTTTTCCCGTCCAGGCCTTGCGTATGTGTGTGTGTGCACAATTATGTGCTAAATCCTGAAAAAAATGTGTAACAAGGACGCTGACAGGTTTAATGAACGGATCTGATTGCGATCGTAAAGTAGAGAGGTAAAGTCGATTATTGACTGTTCAGTTTTAACCGAGTTACCGACTATATTAGTCGAATTCCCGCGCCTGAGAGCAAGGGATCATTATCCGCGTACCTATATTATTAAATTCGTAAAGATCGCAAAAAAGTTGATGCAGGCGACTTTTTTTCTATGTGCATCGTTGTAAACAGGGCGCGTTTGTTTCAAAGATGTAGAAATTATTGTATGTAATAAATGTAAATGTTTTACCGTTGCGCGAATAGAGGAATTTATTTCCTTCGTGTTCTTTGCAATAGTAGTCAATATATGAATGTATTTTAAGATAATGAAAGAATATAAGGAAAGAAGAGATAGAGATGATTTTATTAGGTGTTATTGCAATAAACAATTAGCAAAGAAAAGTTCTTGTCTTATGAATCAACCTCAGAATCCTGCATGTTCTACTCCTTGAATGACATTTATCAGTCGATACTTTTGAATTTCCCGCGCCATACCGTAAGCCATTATGGAGCAGCGCCTATGCCTAACCTCTTTCCCAAAATCCCAACCATCCCGTCGCCCATCTACTTCACCCCCCAGGATCATCCTGCGGTTGGCACTCAGCAGTTGTAAATTCATCTGTATATATTATATATTGGATTCCAAGCGCTGAGGGCCAAGTGACCATTGCTCAATTGTCCATTCGGCTGTCGTAGAATACGATATAAGTCGAGCGCTACGATCGGAAATATTTTTCAAATAAAATTGTAACACTGTTTTAACAAATAACTTTTATTTTCGAAAAACATAAAATATTAAAATTATAGACGTTTTATTTACTTCACACAAAAAAAATCTAATCCAACTTTCAAATTTATTTAAATACTTTTATAATTAAAAATTTTTCCACTGAAAAAAATAAATGCTTTGTTACCAATATATTAATGAAATTTTCAGGTTGTAAGAAAGATAAAAATTATATTTTTAATGAAATTAATTTTATATCTATTTGTATTTACAATGTATGGATCATGTATATTTTACATGTGTAAAAAAATTGTTCAACAATATACAAAAAATTATAACTTTAACCTAACAGCAGACAATGTTTCTTTACTTTTCTTTGGACCAGATTTATTAGTTTTTGCTTTAATACTACTTTGAACTTGATCTTGTAATTGTGAAAAGAATGCTGTTGATGATTTAATAGCTTTTGGATCTGTACTACTAATTTCATCTGCGTTTATTATATTACGTGCTTTTAGTTTTCCAAGTTTGTTTTTCAATGATTTCTTCTGTTTCACATTGTCTACTTCTTTCTTGCTTTGATGTACAGCATGATCATGTTGTTTGAGCTTCTTCTTGCGCCTTTCTCTCTTCATGTCTGTCTTTGTTCTTTCAGATTTACCAATCAATTCACCCTTTTGTTTAGCTAAAAATAAGAAATCAATTAGTAAAATATTTATCTGATTACTAGATATAGCAAAGTATTGTGTAGGATAAAAATTTAATATATTTACATTTAACTTCTTCAGGTGCAAGTAGTGTAGCGTCACTTGTTGCAACAGGAGCAACTTCTTCCATGCTGATAGCTGGTACATTACTAACAATTTTAGTTTCTGGTTTAGCCTAAAAAAATGTTTAAATATATTTTTCAAATTTCAAAAAGTATCAAGAAAGAAAAATAAAATATAAATTCACTTACAGGTTTAGGTGTGTAATGGAAATTAGATAAAGCATCAAGTTTTCTGAACAATGAATGCATTTTTTCTTTTATTTCAATATGCTCTGGAGGTTCTGGTTTTTCTTGTTCATCTTTATCTTCTGTATTTAAGGCCTCTCTCTGTTTAACGTATTCATTTTCATAAATTTGAGCTAAGCTTTCTTTGCTTTTTTCCTGATTCATTATTAATTTCTTTTTGTACTCCATTGGTGTTTCTACAGGTTTGAATTTTTTCTCAACATCATCCCATGCTTTATCAGTAATTCTTTTTCTAATAATATCTTCCAATTTCATAGTTGTTTCTTTTGTCATAACAGGAGCTGGTCTAGATACAGAATCAAACTCCACATACTCTTCAAGAAGAGAATTAGGAGGTCTACTGGAAGCACTAGTTTCTCCCTTCATTTGCCAAGGTTTTTCTGCAACTGCTTCTCCTTCTAGTTCTTTAATTCTTTTTTGTAATCTTTCTTGCCTTGCTTCTAAAGATGATAAAGGCCCTTTAGAAATGTTGTCATTCTCTTGATTTTTAACTTTCAAATCTTCTATAGAATCAGATTCTTCAGAATTATCCAACAAATTAAATTTAACCTGTTTTTGTTCTTTTTTAAATTTCTTTCTCTGGTCTTCATCAAGAATACTGTCATCCATGTCATTTTCAATTTCACTGCCATCCTCATTAAATCTATCATCTTCATTTTCACTTCTCACATCATTATTTTCCAGTTCTTGTTCATCTCCACTTTCAGGACTATCAAAAAAGTCTGCATATTTGACAGATCTTCCATTTTTAATTTCGTCATCTTCTTGTTCTTCCTCATCTAAGTCAGAAAAATTATTAAATAAATCAATTGACTCTTTCTCTTCATCAGAACTGTCATCATTTTTTTTATTATCAGTTTTGCTTTCTTTCTTATCTTCCTTTTTTAAATACTCATCCAATTCATCTAACTTGAAAAACTTGTCGTCTACTTCAGTAGTTCTTTTTCTTTTTTTAATATTCTTAGTTACTATTCTCTTTTTGATATGCTCATTTTCCATTGTCAACTCATCATCACTTGATTTCTCTGACAAATAACCATTTTCTTCTTCTTTTTCATCGTCTGAATGCTTAGATTCTTGTTCATCATCATCTTTGGTAACTTTTAACGGTAATACCCAAGAATTTTTACTTGCCAACGTTTTGGAAATCTTTCCTAAACTTAATCGACTAAATTCTTCATTATTTTCGAGTTCAAGTTGTTGCCAAATTTGCTCTGCATCAAAATCATTAACAATAAGCTCTGGCAATGCATCAGAATTTGAAGGCTTTAAAGATTTTGTTTTAACAGCTAAATCGTATAAATCTTTTATAGAATTTTTTAAATCTTGAGATACACTATCTTGAATGCTAAAAAGTTAAATTTTACATATTTTATTATTTAATTAGCTTAAAAAAAATTAAATTATTAAAGTTATCATAATCACCTTAAATATGCCTCTGGCTTTTTAGTACAGTCTTTAACTGTTTGCTGAATTTTTTCAAGCAAAGTAAAATCACTGTTCATCATTGTGAATTATTACTAGTAATAATTTTAATTGTTTAATTAATACATCATTATTTCATTCTAAATATTGCCTAATAGCATTATTTATAAACAGAAAATACAAAAATTGAGGTTATAACTCTACGAAAGCATGTGTTGCTGTAAATGATGCTTATTTTACCGCATGGTAGTGCACTGCTGAGTCTGAATTCTGATGACGTTATTCATCAGTTTGAACGTCATTTTTCTTGTAGCTAAGCGAACAAACCTCCTTGTTGACCATACTGTGCTGCTCTCTACAGGTTGTTTCGTAGGCTGGGCAGAGCGCTATCAGCTATGCTATGAGAAAGGTTGTGACTCGTGAGCTTGCGAAAGATATTTCTTTATTTTTTTTT
Organism: Torymus flavipes; assembly: GCA_030522905.1. Taxonomy (NCBI): domain Eukaryota; kingdom Metazoa; phylum Arthropoda; class Insecta; order Hymenoptera; family Torymidae; genus Torymus; species Torymus flavipes. Next base: position 5,337 of record JAPYZO010008157.1, on the reverse strand, counting down.
AATGAAGTTTTTCAAGAAAATGAAAAAAAGTCCACTTCTTTAAACCTCATCTAGGAATGTCCTACACAAAAGATATACCTAGCTTTTCCAATACTTAACTTCTTTAATAAAAATTACATTTTCCGATTCTAAAAAAATAAATCAAAGCACTTTTTTCTAGTTTCATTTTCTTTTGTAAAACTTTGTGTCAGACATTTCTAGGTCAGGTTTAAAAAAAAGGCTTTTTTGGTCATTTTCTTCGAAAATTTCATTAAAAAAATCAAATATTTTTTAATTGTGCGATTTGTGTATATGTATACCCAGGTAGTAGTCACGTTAATTCAAAGGGTTTTATTGTTGAATTTTTATCACAACCTAATATAATCTAATAACCACAGAAATAATATATGTGATAGAGAGGTACATTATCTGTTGGAAAAAAATTTGTTACAAATAATTATTTATCGAATACATATAGATATTGTTGCTCGAAGAACAAGTCACTTTCGTTACGTACCAATTTATTATTTTTTATTTGATTTTAATATTTGACGCCTCGTTTTGTTGTTTAAACATTTTTCTTCGACCCATCCATACTCATATTATAAAATGACTATTGTATACGAAGTAAAGTGAAATCGTTTACAGTTCAAGAATAAAAATCTCGAAAAAAATTGAATTCCACTATATGAACAATTACGTCTTATTTCGTATAAATAAACTATTTCATTGTATGAGCTTGCGAGTTGCGGATGGGTCGTAGACAAATCTTTAAACATGAACACCTGGCATCAAATATTAAAATCGAATAAAAAATAAAAAATTCGTAAGAAACGAAAGTGACTTGTTCTTCTAGTAACAATATCTATATGAATTCGATAAACAATTATAATTAGTAAATAATTATTTATAAGAAATTTTTTTCCTCAAAGCAACGTATGTACCTCTCTATCACATATATGATTTCTCTGGTTATTAGATTATATTAGGTTATGATAAAAATTGAACAATAAAATTTTTTGAATTAACACAACTAGGTGGCAGGTACTACCTTTAGGTGGCTTGAGCGGTCTAGTCAACCTAAAGCTATGAACATTTTTTACAAAAATTCATTTACACATTCCAATCTGAAAACTGACATGACAGGAAAAAGGGTTCTTAACATAACGCAAAACATTTTTGTTAGAAAATTTCTAATTTTGCAAAAGTAAATTTTGTCAATTAAAAAAAAAATCAATAAGAAGAGAATCTTTTTTGTTTTTATTCAATTTTAATTTACAAGGTCTCAGTTTCCTTCTTATTCGATTTCAAGGGGAGGTACCGAAATAAAAATTGAAAAACTTTCGGAAACGAACGTAGGTTCGAATTTTTCGGGAGCACTTTCAAAAAGGTGTCTTCCGGATTTGCGTGAGGTTCTCGATATGACCTGTGATAAGTTGGTGAGCTAGATCCGCTGAGGGCACTAATCAACAGTCTATTACTGAGGATCAGTTTGGGGACCTTGCCCAATCTGAAGCACAAATGTATATGTATATTCACTCAGTAAGCATGAATTGTGGAATATCGGATTCTACTACCCACAGCCAAAAAAAAAGAACAATTACATGAGGTTTAAGGTGGCTCCGGCGTTCTTTTCGGATCTATATCCAAATTTTTTAGGATGCTTAATTCACATGTGATAATTCGAGAAACAATATAGTATAAAAAAGGGTTCTTGAAGTGCCACAACAAATTTTTTTCAAAGAAATTTGAATATTGTTAAAGAAGATATCGCTAATTGAAAAAAATCAACAAAACCGATAAATCGTTTTTATCCAATTTCAATTTACAAGGTCTCATTTTGTTCCTTGTACAATGTCAGGTGGTGTTACTGATATAAAAATTGAAAAATAGTTAAAACCTGCAAAGATACATCGATTTGTTTATAGGTTCGTGTATGCCGTTTAGAGAGTTGAGTCAAACAAATAGTTTAGATGGAATAAAGTACTATATGTAACTCGGGAGAAAAGCCGATGATTCTCTCGGGTAATCACTGCCCGAGCGAGCGAAGCGAAACGAGCAACAAGGGCGATTTTTCTCCCTTGTTACACAATGTACTATTTCAAGTCTATGAAGTGACAACAGTGAAACTAGGAATAATGTACTTATTTAACACGGGAGTAAAGTCGACCATTCCTGGATGATCACTGCCCGAGCGAGCGAATCCGCGACTTCACTCCTTGTTACATAATGTACCTACTATTAATGACAGTCATCAAAAATGAAAAAAAACATTCGTTACTTAATTTTTATTTTCATAAGTTCAGTTTAATTAGAAGTTAGTAAAAAAGTAGATGAAAGAATAAATAGAATAAGGTGTTACCTTTGTTTCTAAATTCAAATTTTTAATTTTAAAGAATATGCGCACACATTGAAGACGTCCTTTAACCGAATTCAAAGTAATAATTATAATTCGTGAAATAAGAATAATTTTTTAAACACTGATTGTATTATTTATTTGTGATTTATTTTGTATATTTTATAGTTTATAATTTTGCACTAAAAAACTAAAAGAACTTTAAAATTAATTAAATAATAATTTAATCCTAGATTCATATATCATTTATACGAGCACTGCCAATTATCAAAATATACCTTTTACCTTATCAATTTCCTCTAAGTCATAAATTTCTACAACTTTCTACCTATCTAAAAGTTTAGCAGTAATGAATATTACGTATACATGTAATGAGAAAAAGCTAATCATTATAAAATAAACATTTACATACAAAAGTCACATTTATTTTTTATTATATATATGTATATATATATTCATGAATGTGCTTATTATATATACATAATACACGTATATGTGTATATGTCCCCAATGTTCTTCTTATGTAGGAAACGATAGTTCGTGTGGGTGAAAAAGTATATCGCACGCTTCTTTTAACATAAAACAGAACGCGTTATTTCACCTAGTCATTATACAAGGGTCGTTTGAATACTTACAATGTCTTTCTATAGTAAGATAAATCTGTTAAATGGTTGTTATGAGATTATTGATAATTGAACTTAGGTAGCTACAATTATATCCACCAGAAAATGTTATTTTCACAGTAATTTTTGCCTCTTTTAATGTCTCCTCCGCAGTCAACCATAAAAGTATGGTTTTTATTTATGTATAATCTTAATTACCTAGTCAGAAACAAAAATAAAATATATGATAAATTTAATATTTACCTTGGTTGAATTATAGGTAGCATCTTACAATTATGGGTTCGCAATTTTTTTTACTGTATGTTAAAATTACTATTACTCCCATAATAATAATATTAATGTCATTGTTATAGATTTTATTTTGACTGTCCTTGACTGCTGTTCATCAAACTCACATAGAATTTTAACCATAGTTATTATGCTTATTTTGTTTAATAATACATACAAAATTTTATACCAGTAGTTGAAATCCCACCGTTTGTACAAAATGCACTCTACCAAGAAACAAGCATCCCATTATATCTTTATAGCTTTAAAAAATAATGAATTATTTACGACTATTCTATGTATGTACATGGGATTTTTATTAAAACTTGGTCAATAAAAATCAAATATTTTATTTATTTTTCTTTTTGCTGACGCTCTATAAATTTTTCCAAATATATGCGCGGGCTTTTAAGTGGACGAATTCATGAATAAAAATAACCAAATAATTTCAAAATCTTCGTTATTAAATCCCTTTTTCTTTTACATCAAATTATTGAATTATTATCATTCTCTAACATTTTTTTAATATACAATTGATAATGTATAATTTAAAAATTTCTAATATAATTATTTATATAGCACTAAACAATACCATTTAGAAAAACTGAATCTTTGTAACATAATAATAATAATATTTATAGAAAAAAATAATTGTTATTTCAGTGATGTTGACATGTTATTATCAGCGTAACAAGACATTTTAAAATTCGAAATAGCTCTGCTAAGACATAATTCGACAGTTACAATTTTCGCAAATTTAAACACGAAATTATTTTTTATTTGTTATCAACATTTTGACGCTGGCCTCTTATTACGTGTGAATGCTCAGTGCTTTCGTAATCTTTGAGTATCATCATCTAATTAGTAGACACAAATAGATTGTTTAAAAAAAAAAAAATAAATAAAAAAAAAATAAAAAAAGGAGAAAAATTTTAACCAAAAGCCGGAAGTATAGTTTTTTTTAATGTCTATTAAAGCTCGAATTACTTGAACATGAATTTAAATATGTATGTATTTATATATTTGTTTCTTCAGCCAAGTGGTCCGGCTTCAAGACATTAAAAAGGCTTGTGTCTCATTATAATTCGCTTATTTTGAGTGCCTAAAAGTTTAATCCAATCTGCACTGAACGCTACACAAAACCGTTTTGATCCTTTTTGCCTGCTTAATAACACATTCAAGCAAGTTCATAGTCGTTGTCGTAGACAGGCAGCGCATCGGCAGATATTTAAATTACAAATGGCGCGCTTTGTAAAGTCATATAAAGTAAGTAGCTCACGAAAAATTATCGTTCGTCGTTTCTGCTTTCACTTTCTTTTGAGGTGAATTGACTTGCGACCTAACATCAGCCACAGGCCTCTTTACTTGCATATTATTTTTTACTGCTGTCGTTGGATCTGAAATGTACGAACAAGTTATGAATGGAAAAATGTTAATTTACAGATTCGAATTCACACCCACAATTATGTATCACGTACCTTGCAACCACCTCACTTGAGTAGCAGGTCCATAACCTTTGTCATTACGTGCAGCTATTCTAAATATAATAGCTGGTTTGGTTGTAGTATCTACATGAGCTGAACTTAGAGATTTATTGGGGACAGAACACGCATTAGTAGGACCACAATAAACTCTAATGAATGACGGTTGTGTTGGCGTTGTTGATGTCACTTCTCCAGAGTTCTCTGACATGGCACTAGCACTTCGCACAACCAAATAGACCGAATATTCTAAAATAGGTCCTGAATTACTTGATGGTGGTTCCCAGGAAAGTTGAGCACCATCGGCAGATTTCAAAATTTTTATAGCGCTTGGAGCACCAGGGAAACCAGGAAGACACGTTTTGAAAGCTGATACCTAAATAATAGAAAAATAGTTTGTTACAAAAATCTATACTACTTTTGTAAATGTTCCTTTAAATTTTTAGTGAATTGAAAATAAAATAGAATAACTAAAAAAAGGCAACTATAATTCATATAATGTGATTCAAATTATGTACTATAGCTACAGTAATTTTAAATTGTTTTCTTTAGTTTTATTTTAATTAGGCTTAAGTACCGGTAACTGCGTTTTCGGTGTAGGGCGTATTTGTTCTTGTGACTTCTTCGTGCA
>JAPYZO010008156.1:0-10602 GCA_030522905.1 Torymus flavipes | reverse complement strand
ACCCGAAAATATAAATAGACGTATGAGTCATGCATCAAGAATGAGTAGTCGGGCTGAATTCATTGAAACCTACACCGAAGCATAAGCAAGCACCGTACCACACCGCGACGCTGAGCGATGGCCCGGTGGTCGGTTCAGTTCCCTTGCATCTAATTACCGATGTCAGTACTCATAGAGGGATAGAGTACGCCCACGGAGTGGAGACACAGCGGAAACGCGATGACTGGGAGCCGCATATGTAAATCTCGGACCGTCACCGCCTGCATAAGTGTCCATGCAGCTATGTTAATCATACTTTGACAGCTGCGCCGTCCAAACATAACGCTCGCGTGATGTGGAGGGGGATACGCCAACTGACTGACGGAATCCCTCCTACAACTCGTACAGTGCTAAGAAAGAACGGCTGACACTTGCACCGTATCTCACCGCGACAATAAGGAGTCGCACCTGTGAGTCCCGGCCCACCATCGGCAAAAAGTGAATCACAGCGCCTACTCATTTACAAAAAAAAATCGCGTTTAGCCTAGACAATAGATGGCAGATTGCTTTTACCGGCCCTCAACCCCATGGGAGTGGTTAAAGAATACATAAAGTTAAAGTTACAAACCTTGCATACCAGAGAAATCATAGGCCGCGCCGGAGATAGACGCTGCATATTCATTTATAATGAGTATTACTATTATTATTGTAAATGTAATATTAAAAGTTAATTATTAATTCGTAAATTTTTGGAAAATTAATATTGTTATATTATCCCAGCCTTGATCAATGGCAATCGATTTTAATTCAATTTTGTCAGAATGATTTGCTTAAATTCACACCAGGATCCTCAGAAATTATAAGCAGGCACACACGACAAGTTTCGATTACAGCAATCGAGCATGTCAAACCCGTGACAAATGAGTCATAATCAGGAACTAAGCGAAGCACATATTATATAAACTAGAATGCAGAAGGCCGCGTATCAAGTAAATCAAGCGTCAGCCCGAATGTAAAGCGCACACTCACCACCGCGCAACTAAAGAAAAAAAAATTCGAATTACGAGAAATTTATTACATAACACGACGGACCGCGCGAATTCTAAGCCCCAGAATGACTACGTCTCGATATAAGAAAAAGTACGTAAGATACCATTAATAAAGAAAAAAAAATGTCACCCCTTTTCTCCCCGCGTCATAAAGAATTCCCTCATTATGTGTCAAGAAACGCGTAATTAGTATTAAAGGTTAGATGAATTACTTGTTGGAAGGGCACAGAAATAAAAACAAAGATTGCGTAGGTAAAATTGCATTGTATTGTACCTATGAAGATTGGTTATACAAGGAAATGTACAAGGAAACTATAATCCTCATCGCAAAAGGCGTGAAAAGAGGCCACTATACCTGACGCTTGAACGCGCAGATGATTCTTAACTGGCTGGCTCGCTGTCAACCGCCACTGAAGGAGTAGGAGAACGCCCTCTGTCACTGGCATTCGACGACGCAGCAGAAGATCGCGTCAATAGGCAGCTCCCCTGTGCCTGACCATCGGCGCACTGGTTCGGCTCCGGACTGGGAATCCGCGCCGGAGGACGCTAGGGCTGAGACTAGCTCGACGGCAGCCGGCCGCTCGCCCGGACGGGAAAACGGAGAAGTCTGCAGGTGGGTAGATAAAATTGGGCGGATAAAAATCCAAAACACAGGAGTGCGTCTCCCAATCAGGCGGAGAAGGGGGCTCGTTAGGTCTCAGGTTCATAGCACGAGGAGGCGCCGAGCGAAAACCACCGCGGCCTCGCCCACCCCTGGTAGGCAGTGGACGCCTGGCTTGGCGACCAGGCCCGTTGCGGAAGGAAGTTGTGCGGTCACTTGGCTCATCCCAAGCGAAGCCCGTGGGTTGCGGCGGAGCCCAGTAGCCATCCCGCGCCTCAAGACCGTGTGGACCCAGTGCTTGAGACCGACGCTGTTAATCGGACACCTTTGATTTCGCTGAGAAAGAATCTGAACTAGCTTCAGGATTTAATAAAAAATATATGAGGGGCAGTTTTGCTATAAATTTTATTGCTGAATATGGGATAATTATATTTATAATATATTTTTTTTCATAGTCTTATTTTAGGTAAAAATATCTACTCAATTAGGTTTTATTTAATTTAATCATTTTTACTATTTTTAATTAATTGAATTCGAGGGGCTTATCCCCGACTTGGATACGATAATTTAATATAATTAACATGAAAAGCATATCTTCCTGTAAGAATAAATTATTTGATTTTGATTTTAGGGTGCAAGGAATTATTAAAATTTTATGGAGTCTAAGAGCCAAAATATATATTTTTAAGCTAACTAAGATATTTATTCTATATATATATTTCACAAGACAGCAAAACGCGAAGCAGGCGAGGATATAGCTCGCTCACACGGACACCGTACGTGTGAGCTTGCACTTACGCAGACTAATACGCGCTGCATGCGGCAGCAGTTCCGCGGCCGGGCACGTGAGACAACGTAGCAATATAATACGGCGCCACGCCTAATTACCGTTGCATATAATTATAATGAGACATACCTTTTTGAGTGTTAACTGACTTAAAATCACTAAACTCTTAATTAAATAATATCCCCTCAAATAAAAGAATATAATCGTATGTTTGACCAATAATAAATCAGTAATCAATTTATCCTTAATGATTATTAAAATTATTATTTACTATAAATTTCTCCTAACATTATACTTATTAAACCTATTAATATTACATCTATATATACAACTGATAAATAATTTTATAATAGAGCGGTACAAACGGACTATTATTAAAATCAACAGTCCAAGCAAACTAATAATTATACAATTATAAATAAATAATTAAGTTTAATATTTATGGGGGTTAATTTAAGGCTGATGCTATTTGTACGATAGAAATATAGTACATTAATCCAGAGTATAAGTTCCAAAACACTTGGCTGTGATATTTGTTTTCTTTTGATATCTGAGTAGAGAAATCATATCCCATTATATATGTATATAGTTTGTTTACATATATCTGTCGTACAAATAGCAGAGGCGTTAATTTAAGAACATTTTAATTTTTACATTATTTATAATTGGTTTCAATGCGTAAGGTTATTCTTATAAAACAATTATTAATTATACCGATTATCAAGAGAATATTAAAATTCAAATAGTCGAAAATATAGCAATTACCATCACATAATAAAAAGTTAATAAGTTATATTGTTGGCTCCACAATAACAAATTAATATAATAGTCAAACATAACGCGATCGAGAATCGAGAAGTAATAAATAAGAAAAAATTGAGAATAGTACCCACCACATGAACAGCGTATTGAGAGGCGAGCCCACGGGGCCGATGCATGAAGGAACGGGCAGCCGCTAAATCCCAACCATAATAATAATGAACGAACTCCTGAGGAACCCCCTCGCAAAGGGAAGTGTTCATCGCCATAGCAAGAAAAGGATTAGCCGGATAGCATTCCCGAAGATATTCAGGACAAAAGAATACGGAAAGAAAGCTAACGCAGGGCGCAGATTAGATGTATATCTCGGCGAGCAGTTACCAAACATGAGCAATCCGTAGCAGGCGAGGATATAGCTCGCTCACACGTACACCGTATGTGTGAGCTTGCACTTACGCAGACCAATGCACGCGTGAACGCGAAAGCCGACGAACACATTCGTTCGCGGAAAAGTGGTTGCGCGGCCGGGCACGTGAGCCGAAGCGTAGTAATGTAGTACCGCGCCACGCCTAACCACCGCGAATCGAATATATTTTAAATAGCCAAAACACATACTAATCTATAGTACGGCTAATAACACGATCGTTACACAAACTATCAATATTGAACCATTGAAAAAAAAATAAAATTTTAACAGTACTTCTAATTAGTCCCTAAAACCCCGGTCCGATACATCCAATGGTTAATTGACAATTAACGTTATAAATAACAAAACATTTCGAAAAAGGCGTAGGTGATTTAAATTTTACTTTAAAATCAGCGAAAAAAAAAGAAATAAACTCTATTTTAATACAAAAAGAGCGAATTCCGACCGATTTTTAGTCTGACCCTGGGACAATTTATTGATAACACTATTTTACACATTCTACTTCGTTAATTATAAGAAGAAACGTATGAAAAATATAACTATGAAAAAAAATTTTCTTTCATCAAAACTGTCAGAAAATGTTGCTTACAACATTAACTTATAGGTATAAAAATAACTTAAAATTACAATCATCGTTTTAGTTAATCAATCATAACCGTTAATCATCGAGGGGATAGCTATGGCTAATAATAACAACCACAGCGGTGGCAAAGAGTTACCATAATTCGCGCGTCAAGAACGAGCCAGAAACTGGGCGTACAGAAACCGGTACCGGTACAGATACCATAACTATAGTGTATATTAATAATTGAAAAATTTGTAATATGACTCTAAAAATTGCCCCTGATCTATACTAGTAGAAAAGATATGAATTACACCCAAAAATAATTTTTAATATTAATTAAATATTAATTAACGTTTTTCACATAAATCAATATCATAAATCAATTAGCAATCGGAAAAATTTGAAATACGGCTCTAACGATTGCGCTTCATCTATACTATTGGGAAAAAAGTAAATTACATCCAAAAAAATAATTTCTATTATTAAACATTAATTAACATTATTCACATAAATCAATATAATAAAGTAATTAACAATCCAAAAAATTCGAAATATGGCTCTAAAAGTCGCCCGTAATTTATGCTATTAGAAAAAAAGTAAATTACATCCAAAAATAATTTTTATTATTAACTAAACATTAATTAACGTTTTTCACATAAATCAATATAATAAATTAACTAACGATTGAAAAAATTTGAGACACAGCTCTAACGATTTTTTATTATTAATTAAACAGTATAATAATCGTTTGTCAGATATGTTGATATAATAAATTAATTAACGATTGAAAAAATTTGAGATACGATACATAACGATCGGATCAATATGAATCCTGGTACAAGATTATCCTTACACACAATAGGAAATTTCAATTCTCTCCATAAGGATGCACGTTAGATCAAATGGTTATTTTATCAATAATAAGACTCCTAATCGGTCTGAAATTTCAACTACTTATTTAGAGCATTAGCAAAATTCAAACGTGTTTCGCGCGTACTACGGATATATGGTTACTATCATTTCACGTTAATTAGGTTGAATGATGTCTAGGATGATCAGATAAATCTTCAAAGCGTGAACAAATTAATCTGTCTATTCTATTTTTGTTTTGATTATTCAATTTCAAAATATTTAGGAATGAAAATATTCAAGTTCAAAAATTCAAAGGTACAGCGGAAAGGGAGAATGTTCACGCCCACCCCTTACAGACCAATCAGATCAATTCTTAAATACTGCACAACATCCGACCATCATTATCAAAAAGGGAACATTTTAATCTCTTAAACTTAACTTTAATGAAATTTGATCAGTTCCAATAACTTCTTTAACATCCTAGAACTACTACTGCAAATTTAAAGAAAAGAAACTACATCTGAGCCAAAGAATAATTGAATCCCTTGTCGAGTTCTTGAGATTCTTATGAAGCCATCGTATGAGTTGGTAGATTCTCGAAGTCTTCGCTGAGTTAGTGTTGGAAGCAAACGCCGAGTTAGCATATTCCCAAGGAAGACGCCGACGAAATTCGAGGGACTGCAATCAATTTATAGGTTCAATAGATAACGCGGGATAAATTGCAATTTCATAATTACCAAACAACTATCTTAAATATAATTTTCTTGATCATTTCAAACAATGAATTTACGGAAAATGAGATATACCGAAAGAAGGAAATTTTATATATTCAAAAAGTTTAATTGATGTAGTTTTGTGAGATAAATTAAATTTCAAGGTTATTATACAATATAATAAAAAATAGGAATTAAAAAGGGAATAAGGATAGAAGGAAACGAGGGGATAAATAAATCAACAAAATAAGGAAATTAGAAAAAAACGAATAATATTCAAATAGAAAATTGCACAGTACACATTACAATCATTATAATATGACATATGGCAAATTAAAATACAATGTTCAAAAACCAGAGTCACATCCACTGGTGGCAGTTCGTACATATGAAATTTCGAAGGTCTTGCTGATGTGCAGCAGAACCACAGTCCAAAGCCTGCGACGCGTTCCGGCCGACGCCAAGAAAGAAATCCGCGAAGCAAGTCTGGCAGTTCCGCCAGACGCGTAGGGGCACGGAGCACAACTCGCACCAGCCGTACACGGTGCTGCCCTCATGGGCCCTCCCCATTTGAAGGTAGAGCCGCTCTCCGAAGGTGCGTCCCTCCTCCTCGTCCTCCAAAGGAGGGCCATACGTAAGGTATAAATAAATTGCGTAGGCCCCCTCAGGCTCGGCCGGGTCCTCCAAATCTGGGCTCGAGAACTCCGGCTGGAGCCACTCATTGGAGAGCCGCAGGGCCTGACGATCGCTGCGGCGCTGGTTGAATGGCTCAGCCGCACAAAGCACCGCCTCCTGGAACCCGCCGTGAGTAGCGAGGATGTCAATCGCCAGGTCGGCCGGACCGCGCCCCCGGGTGTGATATCCCGGGACGCGGATCAGGCGCCGGTCTTGGTCACGACGGGCGGTGGCCAAGGCGTAGGCCGTGCCAAAAGAGCGCCGCAAAACTGATCTGGGGTGATGCCACACAAAGGGACCAGGTTCCGATAGCTGGCGACGCGTCCGTCGATGAAGCATGCGCCGGCCTCCCGGCTGAAGACGCCGCGGCATCCTGCGGGTCGTCCTGTGCCAACACTGCAAGGCCACACCAGCAGTGGCCAACAACCCCACGGCATAAATACATGCCGCCCAAAACTCCATAATGCTTGGTAGAATATTGCAAAAACACTGTCTGTCAAGGCAAGCAGACGAACACTGCTCATGACCCTACGGAGAAACCGCGAGACCGTCATCTGGGTAAAAGAGCCGATGCAGCAAACAGAAAACAAGAGTGGGAGAAACCGTAAGGAGTAGACTGCAACTGCAACTGTCTCGGGAGCGAGCATACCAAGGAAAATATGTAAACATTACGAGCTACGAGTAGCGCCCGATCACATTACCATCAATGCGCGTTTAGCTAGCTCGACATCAGAACGCGTCGCCGCGACCGCTCAGCTGACACAGCGAAACGAATGGACCCATCAGCGCGCCATGGGATCGGTTACTAGCAGCTTGACAAAGAGGGGGCACTGATTAGGAGACAAAGACAAGATAGACGAGAAAAAAAATAAGATGATAAGAAATGATGGGTCTAATTATTACAGGTCGGTTGTCGGCCTCAATGAACAGGAGGCGACGATAAGAACCATCAAAGGAAATCTCGGAATACTAGTGGAAAGGCTCAACCCGCTGGCCGTGTCTAGTACCTCATGGCGGATAATTCAGCAAATCGACCTAAGACTCTTGATGCAGCAGGGAGCAGAATTGCTGTACAACTGGAAGGCATTGATCCAATTCCCACAGGGGGCCTCACACGAACGCCTGTTAGAAAGAATCTTTAAGCAAATCGATAATTGCAATCGCAATATGGTGAGGACGCTGGGATTGATGGAGGAACCCGTGCGAGTAGCCCATAGACATAGAGCGTAGCGTCTGGTTCTCCGGGGTCGGCAAGGTCAGCAAATTCCTCTTTAGGACCCTAGATGAGGACACTGAAAAGGACATAAAGGTCCTGATTCAGATTACTGCATGATAGGACCGATGCCCTCGAGAAGAGCCTAGTAACACTAGAGAACGAACAGAGAGAAGAAGGAAGAACAGCCGCCTTCACGGAAGCTATGCACATCCTTGAAGCACAGGTGCTGCAATACGAGATAGATATACAGACACTGACGGACGCTGTACTGTTTGCGGCTCAGGGCGCTATCTACCCGGCATCATCAACCCGGCTCAAGTGCAAGAAACCGCGGAGCTAATAGCAAAATCAGTGTCGGACGCCAGATTCCCAATTTCCTCCGAAAACGGAACCCCGACTGATCTAGTAAAGATCGCCGATTTATGAATAATGCTTTACGACACACGATTAATCTACCATATCACCATACCCCTTATCGGGTACAGCCAATACGACCTGTACAAGGCGTCGCCGTGGCCGACGCCACAGGCTATGGTAAATGGATCGACTGTCTACGCGTACATATGGCCCAACTCCCCCTTCTTCGCGCTCAGTCGATCAAATGACGCGTATATCAATATTCAACCGGAGGCACTGTCTAGATGCAAGCAGGCGCAGGGGTTATACATTTGTCAAAATACTGAGCCAGAGCAAGCAATTATCGACCGGGTAACATGCGAGATAACAATCGCTACACGGCTACGAATCCCTGACCTCGCCACCTGTGACATAAAAGTTGTCAAGCTCGGGGCCACATTTTGAGCTAGAACAAGCTCCACTAACTCCTGGATTTTCGCGACTAACAAAAAGGACAAACTAACAGTCACGTGTCCAAGGGCAGCTGAAAAGGTAATCGTAATTTAAGGCGTAGGAGTGCTCGATCTAGCGGCCTGATGTTCAGGTCGTTCAGACACTCTACGGCTCCTTACTAATCGCAAAGTAACCACGAAATTTGAGACCTTATCATACGGGGGCGACATACTTAATATCACCAACATCATCTCCAACGTCACCGTCCGGAGGATCAATGCTGCAACACATAATGAGAGAATCCGATAGCATGCCACAAGGCCAGTTTACGCAGCCGGTTTCCCTCGAATTGGGAAACGAGCTGAAGAATATAATCAACCGCGCGCGGGAACTAGAACAACGCGACGCCGTGGATGGCGAGTTTATAGCCGTAAAATAAGCAGCCTCTTATTCAGGCGGATCAATCGTCGCAATCGTAATCATCCTCGCGTTAGTTTGGAAATTCTGGCCTAGGGGAAGGAGGCCCCCACTACTAATCAATAAAGAAATTTTTGCAGGTGCACCATCGCAAGCGCTACTACCTTCAACGGTACACTATTCAACCACCACAGGGAGAGTCATTACCCTGCCACACCGTCATAACAAAGCACGGGTTGAAGAGAAGCGGGGCCGCAAGCCCGATATTATATAATGTTATAAATAAACGAAATAATAAAGAAATACCTATATATATATAATTGTATGCACATACCTATATCATGTGTTTAATTACTAAGGGTCATTATGAGACCAAAATAAAAAAGAAGCGAGAGAAAGAGAGAGAGAGAGATCGTAGGTTTAGAATTGTATTGCTAGGCGCACTCACGCAGACACGACACTACACATAGATATTGGTACTGTAACAAGCACACATTATACCCTAGAAAGATTAACTTTTGTTAACGTTCCCGCCCGCTCGGCGTAAACCTTAGTCAACCGCAGCCAACCTTAGCCAACCTTATCCAAACTTAGCAGCAACTCCACCAAACTACCCTATCCAACCGAGCATCAAGATAGATCGTCAGCCTGGGCCAACCTCAACTTCAGAAAATTTAAGAATTTTTTTTTCATCTCCAGCTCAACACCTAGTTCATCGCCTCGGTGATCGATGTCACGGCCCTCAGACGTGTTACGAGTGGTAGCTCCCGGGCAGCAAAGGCGTACGGCCATGAACCCAAAAATGTATACGACGCCGATTCAGGCACAGACCCGAAGAACGTAGTTCGACATAAACAGCGGGTCAGCAATTATGTGCCAAGCATCGACGAGTTACGCCGAATGTCGAAGGCGCATGACATCAACTAGTACGAGATAGCAGACCAGTGGACAGCGCATCCACGGGGCACTAAATCATCGGCACGAGGATCGAACGTCGAATTAAGGGGAAGGAACGGACGACCGATGAGCAATGATTCCCCCACTCACAAATCCCAGGGCGATGCCATAAAAGCGGAAGCAAACGCATCCCAGGGGCAGAGAGAAAGAGAGAGAACGAAAGTCAAGTTGACGCAGGGCCAGAGACGAACACGGACACAAAGGGCGGATCATCAGAGAAGACACGAGAGCACGTCGATCGGTTGCATCGCGAACGTGCGTTAGATTATTTCTCTCTCTCGCGAATAAGTATTTCAATAAATAACTTAAAACGCACTTTCACTCTTATTGTATTTCATTGCATCGTTTCGAGTTTCGGCTGGGAACGACACGAACACCTCAGAATTCTTCGAACGTACGTGAATCGAGATAGGCTCACACGTAACAGCTTCTTTCTTTCAGAAATTTAGATGGTCAATTAGCCAGATGGATAGGAAAATTAGATCAGTATGACTTTAAGATTCTATATCGGAAAGATATTTCTCATAGCAATGCTATGGTCTCTCTAGACGATCTTGTAATAATTCTTTTTGTAGATATTGCTTTAATGTTGAATCAAAATATGAAGTTAGTAATTCAGTAGGACGCATTATTTTTGAAGAAATATCCCAATCGTATTGGCGAAATCGTCAACATCAAGATGATGACATTCGGGCTATTTTAAAAAGTAAAAAATAAGGTGTCAAATTTTCGTGGCAGGATATTTCTTCTGGAGATGAATATATGAAAGTATATTTATCTCAATATGACTCATTAGTTGTTCTCGATGATATCTTA
>JAPYZO010008155.1:0-11613 GCA_030522905.1 Torymus flavipes | reverse complement strand
TGCCCTGGACTCAATCTTCGATTACCGGACCGAACGTGTTCCTATTAATATTTCAGTTGCGAAAAAAGCTGTCAGCCGTGTAAACTCGAATTATATGTACTACTGTGATAATCACTGAATGAGTTGTTAAAATTTCGTGAAACTTTCGTGAAAAAACAAAATGGTGAGAGCTTGATGATTTATATATAAAATTATAGTCTATCTAAAAGAGCCTATCGCACACAATATACGATTTTTTTTTATAATAATACTTAAAAGATTATTATTTTAAATTTATTAATTGCCTTTTCACTCAAGGAACGACTCATTTTCTTTTTGTCCTGCGTTACAGGAGCTATCTAAAGTCCCTTAATTGCCATGGGAGTTGTGCGCCCAGTATACGTCATTCGCCTTAAATGCTCAAACGATCAGGAAACTAGTTAGTGGACTAGCCTCCCGGAAAATCCAGTAGCATTCGACCGATTTTCCCTTAACGGAATACACATATACGCGACCGTTAAGGGTACAGTAACGTAAAAAAAAAAGAAATTGCTTCTAGTTACATAACAGTTCGCGACGAAGCAAATAATCCACGTTACATAAAATTAACTTTCCAAATTTACAAATTCATTGCCCTATCGTGACCCTTTCTACCTATAAAATCCTTGCACGACAAACTACAAAACCTCTACGCAGATCCAAGGATACTAAACTGTCCCACAAAAAAGCCAACAGTATGTAATCGACTTACGCCTCCTTGATGATGATGTTGTCGTTCTGCGAATTTGTCGATCGATAGCCACCTCCGAAGGGTCCACTTCCATCGTTACCTCGGCTACTGGAATCCCAGTTGCCCTGGTCCCTGTCTCTCTCGCGGTGGTCCAGTTCGCCATCCCTACCGTCGTAGCGCAGTCGCGGCGAATCCGTCGAGTAGTCAATTTGAGCCCGGCAGTCCGTCGCCAGCAGGACGACCACCGCGGCGATTAGCGTCCGCCACCACCACATTTCACTCTGCAAAAGTAAACACAGGGGAAAAAGGCATATTATAGTTTGATAATTGACGACGTTGCTCAGGGTGTCGTTAAAACGACATTAGGACGATTCGCTCGTAGTAATTGTTTTTGGTGTAGAGTAACGGATAAGTATAATAATAATAATAGTGCGGTATATAATATAGCGGCTCATGGTTATTTTTGACAAGTTCTAGAAGGATTAGCAGCACCAATTATTATTTTTTTTTTATATTATTAAAAAAAAAAAGAGTAAAAGAGTAAGTAAAGTAGGTAAAGTAAAATTATACCATATTTTAGAAAATTGTTGGATAATTATTTCGATCAGTAGAGTAATATTATACTAAATAGAAAATATATTTTACACTTTAGTTAGTTACGATAATAGATCGTAAAAGAAAAACTGCTCTTCAAGCCAGCTATAACATACACCACAATTAAAATTAAACACGGCCGCAGTGGTGCAATGAATCACCAAAGCCGCAAGTACACATAGGAAGCGGAGCTTGCATCACAATCGCCGCCCAAAGTTCAGCCCGGTTCACCGATATCAATGTATCCCGGCCATCGATCGTACCGTGATGTATTATACTCGTACGCTATAGATGCATCACGACTCGTATATCAACAAGTGTCGACGGCGAAGCGCAGGAAACGCGCCTCGAAAATCAGCAAGAGTGTGTGGGTAATATATAATAAGCGCGCGGTGTCCTCTCTCCTCGTCTCTTCGATACTTAGACGCGCTGCTCCCGTGACTCATATCGCATGCATGCATTCGCTGCTGTCGTTGAGGATCGGAGAGCGGGAGAGAGAGAGAGACTCATGCGCCAGCGGAATATTATGTGTAATTGTGTTTTACTATATGCGGGACAACGCGCGATAGTCAGAGCACACAAGCGCGCGCACGTATATAAGTTATTGTGTACTCTTGAGCGGCTGTTCGACTCGACGGTTTTGCATAAGCGATGGGATTCGCAACGAGAGAGGTTTTTGATTGTGTCTGGCTTCGGCTTTGTAAGCGTGCTCCGAAATTAACGTTTTGGAGCACATGACAAATGATTCATTTCACAATTGGTTCCGTGAAGAGTTGTTACGTTGCCGGAAAAAAAAGAAGACGAAGACATTCGTTTTGACGAAACTTTGATCGAAATATGACAGTAGTGATTTTATACTCTAATTAAGTACATCTAATCGGACTATCATTGTTTTATCTATAGTCTGGATTACAACTGATCGGAACTTCTCAAGTGTTATCTGTCACTTTATCAAAATTAATTATTTTAATTGGTTAATTAATACATCTGATTAACACAGTAGCTTGGTTCAATATAACCATTTGGAAATGACAAAACCCTTATCTCAGCGTCCAAAGGCCAGAGTATTTTAAAACGACGAAAAGCCCGAGAAGAATTCCGATGATTCCTCCACATCCCAGACGCCCTACGCTATAAACGCGTTTTGGAGCATAACGAAGTACACAGAGCCGTACACACACGTACGGCGTTTTTTCACGCCCACGCCTGACACACACACACATACAGAGCTCCAGCTTCATCATCGTCACGTCTCTTTAAACTCGCGTCTCTATGTACCTATACGCGCCCGACATTTTTCTCGGTTCTATATAACACTATTTCCGTGCGAGCCCTATACACACAGAGAAGAAAAACAAATTTCACAAGGTTGGCCCTGTTCTGTTGTACGCGAGGGGGCGAGATATATAATCTGTGGGGGGAAACACTGCTGACTTGCAGTTGAGATCGAGAATGTATTTTTAGTCCTATTCATTAGCGGTATAATTAAACTTATAAGACTGATGTATGCACATGCTGTATTTTTCTGCCTTAAGTGCAGTTAAGCGGTACTTGAGCCATATATATTTTTTACATCAATATATCTCCTTACGCCGTGGAAAGTATTTTGGCCTCGATATAAGGGTAATAAACAAAGATGTAAACATTTAAGCTTTACAATAGCTTTCGCGCTCGATCATTGCTTAATAATAACTCGTAATAATTATCGAGAATATAATTCAAAAACAAACTTATAACCAATGCAACGTTGCACAACAGTTGTCTGAGAAAAAACATAAGCTCCTATAAACGATAATTACAGTTAAAGCCTTATCAAATAGCCAACAATAACACCCGAGTCTACGGGAGCTCCGAAAAGTCAATATATAAAGCACAGTTTACAGCCCCGCACAGCAGGCACAGGTAGAGCAGTTCCCAGGCCCTCCCGTGTGTCGGGCTATACAATAATAACACACAAAACCATGAGACTGAGAGAGGCGACAAGTGGGCGACCCACCTATACACTGCACCCCGGGAAGCACCTCTGAAAGGCGCCAGAGAAAACAATACAAAGCAAAACAAAGTCTTACCTCGAACGGGAACGAATCTATCCTATCCTGCAATCGTAGCGACCAGCTCACTCTGTTATAATATAGGTACGGTGTGTGTCACGTCGGGCGCGAACAGGTTAACGCGGCGGTGGCGTTCGCCATCGGTCGCCGCCTATAATATATGTGTCACACACGCGCGCGCGCGCGTTCGAATCACCGTGGTGATCCTTCCACGCTCGCGAATATCCTCAATATTATCCAGCCACTATACGCGGGTACACAACTCGCGGTAGGTGAGAAACACTAAGTGTATATACGCGGGCGGGTATATGAGTGTACCTATAATACACTCCACGCGCGGGAGCGCGCGTAACGGGCGTGCGAGAGCGGCAGCGGCGGCGCTCGAACGAACGGTCAACGCCCAAAAATACCTGACTGTTGACTTTACCTGGCGGCAGCAGCAGCAGCGTCGGCGGCGGCTTTTCGACCTGCGCTCCGCGCTCGCGCGCCTGCGTCGGCGTCCTCCGCTCCCTCCTTCTCCACCTCCTGTATTATACTAGCGCCTCCCGTTCCTCCAAGTGTGTATACGCACGACCTGGGCCTCACCTGCTGTCCTGTCGTTATCGCGAGCGCTGTGCGTAGAGTGCCTCAGCAGGACGACATTGCTGTACTGCAGGTGCAGCAGCGTGCGCGCGCGGTGTCTATCGATAAACTCCCTGTGGAAAACGCTGCCTATTTTCTCACTCTCTCTCCTTCGGGCGTGGGAGCCGCGAGCGCGAGGGATATCGGTGCGCTCGTCCGCTCGGCGGAACGGTTCGCCGCGAAACTACTATATAATACCGAGCGCGCTCATGAGCTGTGCTATAGCTGCTCTCTGCGGCTGAATCGTGCGTCGTATACACGTATACAGACACGTGTGTATAGTGTGTGTATATATACGATGCCGCGGTGTCTTCCCCCTCCCGCGCACTGGGCACGGCTTGCATATGGAGGCGATATATACGGACGTATAGTACTCAGGACGTGCCTTTCGACTTCTCTTGACTTGGTGGCGGAGAGGGCGTGTGTGATGGGATACGTGTAACGAGGGCCAGGCCCCGCAGGGCCGTACAATCTGTGGGGAATTTAATCGGTTCGGTCGGACACGTGGGTTTGGAGTGGGATTTTGAGAATATTTTAGAGGATTTGGTACCGGAGTCCAGGTAGGTGCCCCAGCTGGTGTAATAGCTCCAACAGGTATTTCATGGATAAGTAACGGAAAAATTTTCTACTGACTACGCCAAATGTATAAACAGCAAGTTATAGCACATATTTCTATTTTTTAGCAACAGCGATAATAAATTGCTGACTAAAATGCTTCAGTAGATAATGTTTCAGTTGTTGTGGTAAAAATTTCGTTAGTTTTTAGATCGACGAAGTGGAATCGATCGTTTTCAAACCATCCAGCATCAACGTTCAAGAGCGCTCTCAACCAATAGCGCTTCTTCATTTCGGAACAAATAGTAACAGGTGATTATTCGTGTTATACATAAGAAGTAAAGGTATAAATTTCAATATTCAGTTGCTTAAACCATTGAATTAATTTAAAACAAAAACTTTAGAAAAACATTTACTGTCGTGCGTACTTTATCATTTATTGTGTTAAAAAAATCATATTTTAATTTCACCATTCGATTCATCAAAATTTTTAATTTCACTACATAAATCGATAAATATTTTTTTTGTAATATAATCGTCGCTCGGTACGAAGAAAAGCCAACTTTTAAAAAATGAGCCCGTCCTCTAGCTTTTCTGCGCACGAAACTTTGAAGTTGGCTTTTTTTTTACCTACCCGCGTGCGCCAAAATATATCACTAGGTATTTACTTTTATAGTCGTGTAAAATCAATTTATTAGGCATTTATCTGTAATTTATTACTTCTAGGAGAATTTTTTGTTTTATTCGAAATAATTTTTAAATACTACAATATTTAGATTCATTATTTGGATTTCCTTTTTCAATTTTCAAATTTTAATTGTTATATTATGCATTAAACACATTACCCTATGCGGTGTTCGCGATTTCGATACAATTTATGATTGATATGTTTGATACAATAATAAAATAGATGGAAGTGTGAAATATTATTAGCTTAATCATTTCCGAATGTTTACACCTTAAAATAAACTAGGCACAAATTTTCTTGCACGAAAAAAAAAATTACATCATTTGATTTGATAAGGTTGATGATCTCTTGAAAGTTGTTTTAATTTAGTTGGTGTCGATAAAGCAGAAAATATGTTTGTAATTACCTACATAACCATTGAAACAGAATTAATAGTTCTTGAATTACTCACCACAATAATTGTAGCGTTGTACACGTTCCATTTGTTGATATTCGGTGAATGTTGAAGATTCAAAAACTTCTGCAGCAGCCAGCAACTGACGATTCTGTCTGTAATAATTATTCACGGCTAGCCTAAACTTGTTAAGCTTTCGTACGGATAACGGATTTAAGATGTTATTTTAATTAGTATTAATATCCTTTCAATTTCAAAAGTAAATTTTAACAAACAGAATTTGAAAAGTAAGTACTTATAGAAATAAAATTATTTAGTTAATTTAAATTATGGTTGAGGTTACATTTATGAATTAAAATTTAAAAATTTCTTATATTAATAAGAAAATTTTAAAGAGGATAGAAAGAAATATAAATTTGTATAATCTTTTTAGGTTCAAAACTAGTTCACAAACGAAGAATATCTAAAAAATGCAAAAAACACAACGTTTAAGTCGAGAGATCAAGCGTTTAGTTGAACACCCTCCAGAAGGAATAATTTGTTATACGACTGATTCTGATCAATTGAATTGTTTATCAATCAGTGTGATTGGCCCACATGGAAGCCCTTATGAAGGAGCAATTTTTGAATTAGAACTGGAAATTCCTGATCGTTACCCCTTTGTACCACCTCGGCTCAAATTTGTCACACCAGTGTATCATCCTAATATTGATACGCAAGGTAGAATCTGCATGGACCTTTTAAAAATGCCACCTAACGGTGGATGGAAACCCACAATTAGTTTGGAAAACTTGGTTGTGGCAGTACAATCATTGTTAGGTAATCCCAATCCTGATGATCCATTAATGGTTGAGATAGCAGACGAATATCGTTTTAACAGGAGAGAATTTGAAAGAAAAGCAAAAAAGCTAATTAACGAGAATAGCAAAAATTCTGAATAAATTGTTATTTGATGCAACATTTTTTTTGTACTGCGTATATATGTAAAATAAGATTTTTAAGGTATAGTTTTTATGAAAATGGTATTAAATATAAATAATATTAAAACTAAGGAATATTAAAATTTCATTTACTATTTTGATGATATTGATCTTGCAAAAGATACCTATTTTTACATAAACATTTACATTATACATCTAGTTACTGTATTGATCAGATTTTATTGATAAATAAAAAATATTTTAAAAGTATAAAAGGGAAGATAAGATTATTTATGAAATACTTGTATTGTAGATTTAAAAAGATAAATGCATTTATACAGTTAAAGAGTTTTATTAAATTTTGTTTAGAAGAAACAACAAGAAGAGTTAACATTAGGTACGTGCCAACATAATATTTCAAGCGAGCTACATTAGATCTTAGATAATTTATTTTATTTAACTGGATTGATAAACCAGTCTTACTTCTAGATGATATTTGTTTTATCACAATTTTTTGTAGAGTGTACATAGAGTAAGAAATTCTCTAAAGCTGTATGTACTTAGATACTCTACTTAATTTTATTATCAAATTTTTCTAAAAGCTAATTAAAATTAAGCCCCAATGAATTATCAATATTGTAAAAATCTTACAATTATAATACTAGAAATGCCCAAATTATTTATATTAATACATTCCTTTAAGAAATTATTTAGCATACATTCACACATATAGCTATACAATCATAGTTAATTCCGTGCAATATAACACTTGTCAATGTCACAATTCATTTTTGTACAATTTCAATTAACAAATTTTTATCCAAAATGTCAAATAATTATTAATATATGCAACAAAACAGTAACCACCCGAAATTTTAACAAGCTTGCTCATAACAATTGTTTCTTTTTTCCATAATAAACAGAGATTTTGAGGCACAGAGCGAAAGGCAGTGGACAGCTTTCTTTTCAATGTTTCCAATGTCTTTGCTTTTTTCAAAATTTTCTAAATATACAAATAGAGATTATGTATTTTATCACAATAGTTTGTACGTGTTTTGTCTGGAGATAGGAAAGTAGAAAAGTCACCTATAGAATATATTCTGTAGAAATGGCATGGATTATGGTTGATATGGCATTGTCCATGGATTAGCATAGAATGCATGTATTATGATATGACATTGGCTGTATAAAACAGATATGGACACCTTTCACTACCTACTTCAAAATAGATAAAGTTTGTTTATTTATACTCTTAGCCGAAATAAAATAAAAATACGTAAAATAAAAACTTTTATGGTGACAAATAATAATTTATTTTATTACAAATTTTATACACGCTCGAATAAAAGATATATATTGTCGACTTACAAATAAAAAATTTAAAACAAAATTAAAATTTTACGCGCAATTTCAATAAGACTATATATTATGCTTTACATTGTGTCTTAAGTGAATTAAATAAACAAATTTTATCTATTTACATAAAATGTACGATCATAAAAATCGATACTAATACTGAGCATTCCTAAATACTCGATCATAAAGCAATTTTTACAAAACATTTGTGCGCCGCATATCATCGGAATGACTTCACAATATTCGCTAAAAATTTTCTAAAACTTGTATATGTTGACGCGTGAACTTCGCAAGTTCAAAAATGTTTAAAAGTCGGAATGTACACATAGTACCTTTGACTACATAAAAATCATTAAAGCAAGTGATTGCATTATTTCATTAAATGTATATGTATACCTACAAACACAGTGTAAAAAGCCTTTTCACACTATTCACGCATTTACGTATTTCTTCGTCCACATATAAAGATTCACGACATCGTCATCTCGCCTCTGTATAATCTCTATATAGCAATAATTATATATCCTTACAAAATATATATATATAATCCTCTCGTCGGCGAGTGTCGACTATATATATATTTACGGCATATAAGTATATTCGCTACTTTAAAAACGCACGCGATATGACCGTTGCACACTTTTTACTCCTCCTTCACTTAAATATCGATATCTCATCTCGAATTTCTCCATTTCTCGTTTCACTTTGGGAAGACAAAAATAAATAATTTCCTATTATACGGACACGCAAGCGGCGCAGACAGCGTAGTATAGCTATAATATGCGCGCAGCTGTAACGAACGTGAAATGATGAACAGTATAGTAGACCGTGCCACGCGGATAAAATTCATTTCCTATATTCTTTCCACCTAACTACCGTACTACATAATCGCGAAGAAGCGGCAGTGCAGCGAGAGGCCGTGTCATATTCCATCACAATCTTTCTTCTTCAGTCTATCGCATGACCATGTACATGTTCTCCTGTTGCTGTAGCTCGTGCAGTGCGATGTCCTGGAGGCGAGGCGACATCGGCACGTAGTCCGAGTTGTCTATTGGTATCCGCATGTGCGATTCGGACGTCTTATCCTCAGGTGTCGGGGTCGCGTCGTCCTGCGTGTTAGGCGTCGCCGAACGTGTGCCACCCTCCGAATCCAATCCATCGTCGCTCAAGCTGTAAACAAATCACTCTCTTTAATATGCTGTTCTTCACTGTCCCACATTAAAATAAAAATACTGAGTCACGCATAACAACTTTGTTTTTCCCAAAACACTCGAGAAAGTAATTAAAAAGCGCTTATACAATTCAGGAAACCTGACAAACAAGCAATTAGGAGCAAAGCTCTCTCGCGTTTCCCACAAAAAAAAAACATGTATGGAATACCAACCTCCCGTTTCTCGTGGATCCAGAGCCGCAGCGCTGTCGTGGCGGTAGAGGCGGCGGCTGCAGCTTCATCTGCGAGTTCAGTATCAGCTCATCAGGGTCCTCGTAAAGGTTCGAGGGTACGCCCCGCGTGCGCGCCGACGGTACAAAGTCATCCTTGATCTCCTCGTAGATGCCCGAGGCGACGGATATGTTGGAGACGCGACGTAGTGAGGGCTCCTCGAGCTCCTCTAGGCTCGAGGTCACGTTGCTCATCGACGCAGGTTCCGGCTGGTAGACGTTGTCCACGGCGCGCGCGTGGTGCTGCGATGCCGGTGAGATCTTGGACGACATCTTCTCGATCGTGCCTATGGAGAATCAGAGGATTTATGTTAATTGATATACACGCAACTATAGGTGTGCCAGTTGTGGTTATGGTTTAGTTTTTTGAACTAAAAAAAAACGAAACATTATAATGATCGTTGGATACCCTATCAGAAATATGTTCTAAAAAAAACTATGAAAATCTATAAAAAAAAAAACATGAAAATCTATGAAAGTTTATGTAAGTCCATGAGAATCTATGAGAAAATATAAGTCTATAAAAAACGAAAAAAAAAAAAATCTCGGAATTGGGACGCTTGCATAATTTTTTCATATAGTTGTTTCTAGTCTTTTTTTTACAGTTTTTCATAATTATTAATAAACTTTCATAGTTATAAATTATTTTTCATAAATTTTCGTGGTTTTTTTTAATAGATTTTCATAGTTTTTTTAAAGAACATATTTCTGTCAAGAAAGTGACTAATTATAATTATAATACTGACCGAAACATTATGATGCTGTTTCGATTTAACGACACCGTAATGTCTATATAATTGTAGAAACATTTAGTACAAAAAAAAAGTCCTCTTACCGTTATTAATATCATTGATCAGCTTGGCCTCGCTGCCAGACCTAGCGGACAGTAGAAGACCAAGACCCGCATTGACGATGTTCGTCGCGATCTTGTGCTTGAGCGCCTGGAAGCCCTGGCTGGGGCATCCGAGCTCCCTCTCCTTCTGGGCAGCTATCCTGAGATCACCCTCGCTGAGACTGAGTGGACGCTGGGCGAGGTGATGATGAGGCTGGTGGTGCTTGTGACGGGGACCGCGACCTTGCGTCACGAGGTCCTGAAGGAGGCGTGGCGCCTCGGCGCAAAACACATGGAGCTCGCCTACGCCGCCGCGGAATTCGCGGGTTGTATGGAGGACGCAGATACGCTTGACGTCCTCGGTGCGGCCGATGCTGCAGAGGTGAAAGTTCTTCACCTCGTTCCATTCGAACGTCTCGACGATTTCGCCCGTGTGCACGTCTTTTACGAAGATGCCGGTGCGGCTTGCTACCAGGTCGCCGTACAGTCCTGAAAAAGCGTCAGAGAATTATTTATTTATAGCAGTGTGTATTGGTTTTGTCCTCATGCTGAGAAAGGCCCACAGTAGGTATAATATAGCGCGATAAATCCGGGCCAATTCTATCTAGATACATGCGGTTTCGTAGCATCCGCTCTTTCTCTCAATGCGCTCGCTTTAATCATTTTATATTCTTCATCATTATCCGTTCGTTATCTCGTTTTCGTTTCTTATATATATAAACCTCTCGCGTATATACTCACGGAAATACGATAAAATATAAATAATATATACAGCTCTCAGCCAAAAGAAAGAAACTCGTCAATTCTCTATTAAAAAAAAAAACGCATCGACAATAAAATAATAATAATAACAATATACACTTACCGGTCAGTCCAGCTGATCTCGAGTGCGCGTTATCGACCATTGACACGTTATAGGTGCCCTCCATGTACCTGTGCCTGCGAGGCCTGAGAAGTTGCCTCAGACTGGCCATCCATCGCTGGCTCTCGCTCTCGGACACCGAGCACAGATAGATAAGAGGCTTGCGTTCCTTGGCGGGAAAGATACCGAAGGCGAACTGTTTCGAGCGCGATTCGGTGCGGCAAATGATTGCGTTAGACGGTATCCTTATGCAGCTTGTGTCTTTGTCGCCTGTGGCGTAATAACCGGGCGTGCCGTTCGCGTTGTTAGCCGCGCTCGACACCCCGTAGTCGAGGAGGATCTCTAGGCCGAGACCAGAGCCGAGCTTGCGCACCGCGCACCAGTGACGACGCCAGACCTTCCATGGGGCCAGTGGACGTTTTTTCACCCGCTGACCGCCAGGTAGCTTCGCGTCCATGAAGCCGCACAGCTCCGTATCCTCGCCTGCCATTTTTTTTATCTTTCCTGAAATACAGATAAAACAAAATTAATTATTTAGCTTATTTTTATATTTCTTTTTAAATAATTGTTGATTGAGAAAAAAAAGTTCAT
>JAPYZO010008147.1:0-12137 GCA_030522905.1 Torymus flavipes | reverse complement strand
TATATATATCGGCTTCAATTATTCTCCATACACCTACTAGGGCAAATAAAAACCTGCAGCGCCGTTGCCAAAGTGATTAATTTTGACGTCTCGTTCGGTTACAACTTTTTCACTCTGGCAACTCCTAAATTAAAAACTTATCGCAAACTCGCCGCCGCGAGTATCTTATTCTATTAAAAAGGAGATACACATACGTGTGCGAGGCACGGCGCGATGACGATAAAGTCGTTCAATTTATAATTTGCCGATAGTTGCGCGCGCGCACACCCCAAGTTTCAATCATCTTCCACGCGCGCGAAAGTCTTTTTCGCGAAGGGAAGTGGAGGTGGAAGTAAATGGATTTCGAGAGCGTCGGTGATGGGAGAGTCGTGATTATGAATGCAGCTCCGGTGAGAGAGTGAGGGACTGGGTAGATATAGCGATGTTGCATGTGGGCGCGAAAATGTGTGTGGATGGAGTTTGAAAAAATAGGGATGCTGCGATTGGTTTTGCAGATGTGTTGTTTATTTAGAAAGAAAGGTTTTAAATTAACGACATTCAGAAAGTGTACGATAAAAAAGATAAAAATTAAACTAATTATAATAAGAAGAAGAATAAAGCTGTGTGTGATGAATAACAGTTAACTTAGGGATAGTTGACTATCTGTTACTGATATCGTGAATAATTATCAATCGTAGAATTTTAAAATGAATTCGACATCAAAATATCCTTCTTTTGTATTAATAACAACTATAAATGACAAATGCGTTTTCTTTCGTAAATAATAACAATTCAATCAAACCGTAAACCAATATCGCTCAAATATTGTTACAATATTCAATTTTCTCCTAAAATCTAGTTCATATTTTCCAGAACTCCTATAGCTATATCCATTAATAAATCCACAAAAAGCTAAAACACTGCGCAGCATTAACTGCAACAAACTGCAGCGAAGAAGAACACCAGCCGGAATCCCCTTCCTTCCAAAAAAAAACTAGCAGCAGCAGCTGCGCGAGTCCAGTATTGGAGCTGTCAGGGAAATCTGCTTCGGCCCATCGATCACGTATACATATAGGTATATATATATACACACACGCGCTCGCGCCTCCTCTCGAGACGACGACGACGACGACCCGCGCGCTCTTTTGGCTCGTGACTCCGGGGCGCGAGGGCAGTCGGTTGGCCTGCTGTTTGCTCTTTTTCTCGTAGTGTCTTTAAAGGGATAGCTTTTAGCTGTAGGGTGGGATAAGGCGCAGTAGATATCTAAGTTTTTATAATTTTCGTAGCAACAATTATTTTTCTGGATGAAATATAGGAATTGACGTTATTTTTGTAACTTTAATATTTTACTTTCCAAAGTAGAGAATTATTTTGGTCACGATTTGCGATTTTTCAATAAAAACTTAAGAAAATTAGTCAGGCTTGCTGAGTGGATATTTTTAAAGTAATTTTTTAAAGAATAACCCCATTTTTTTATTTTTAGGCTATTTTAAGTAGTTTTTTGTATAAAGCAGTTTAAAGGTGACATTAAAAGTTGTTTGTTAGTTGATAAATATTTTCATACCATAAATATACATTATACTAGTAAAGCTGTTACTTTCATCAAGTTATTATATTCAAGTTAAACATTGCAGTATTTAAATTTAGCAAATATTCACCGCAAAGTTGCGAAAAATTAAATTTACAGTAATATCGTTTCCAATTTCAAAGTGCTTTCAGGGCAGAGTCAAAATGTTGCACAAACGAATATTTTCAATGGCGAACAGTTAACAAGCTCAGCTCTCTGTACTTTCTCTCCGAGCTCCTTGTACCTACATTTTTGCTGACGCTAATACGCTGGTTATAAAAATTTTATGTGCGCACTCGGAAAACGTGACGGGCATTGCTTTAAAAATATATTATATTTATCAAGCTATTAAAGAGTTATTTTATTAAAAAAATTATGGCCGTAGCGGAATAAAAATGTTCTTCTTCTTCTTTTTTAAACTCGAGAGCGATTCATCTGAAAATAATAAAGATACGATATCGAGGTAGATCGTATATTTAACTCAAAAAAAAATGCGAATGACGTTTATCTTCTTATTTTTATTGTACGAAAAACTAAGTTTGTATATAATGAAAAAAGTTGGTTATTATATTAAAAATTTTTAAAGCAACCACGAAAATCGGCGAGTGAAATTAATACGCTCCTGAACATTTACTCGAAAAAAAATAAAAAAAATGACAACATCCCTACATACACGTTGACCAAAAATTCTCCAACAGCCATTCGACAAAATAGACACGCACCTATATATACATATAGTTCGAGCTCTCGCGGGTAGCGTTTCGCGCGCAGGTGCGACGAGGATCAAAAACTTCTCCTCTTTAATTGCGTTTTAATTCAAACAGCTGTTTGCATTATGTAAAAATATCGGCCGAACTTAAACTCGTCTCTACGGCAGTCGAGGAAAAATACACTCTCCGAATTGACGAAGACGCTCGCTCTCGAGGATCATTTAACGAATTAACAATTATAATCCGCCATTTGAATTCCCGCTTACTCTTACTCCGCCTCATCAGCATAAGCGAAGTTCCGGAATATCATTCCGCAAGAGAGAAGATGGATCGCGCGCGCGCTATACTTACTTACGCGTAAAAATTTTCATCTCGCGTTATTAATGTATCGGGGCGTATATTCATGATCGCTCGGTACGAAGTTTATGAGAAACGCGTATAATATATACATACACACACAAACATCCATTATTTCGTATCATTTATTTCGGATTAAGCGTTTTATTATGATTTTTGCGAGGGTTGGGTTTGGTATGTACAAGGGAAGAAGAGAATGGATTTCGTATAATTGTTTTGAGAAATGAGGCGTTAAAGTTTCATTCCCGGGCTGCGAGGAACTTGGAGATATAGTTCATCTTGGGGTTAAATATTTCAAAAGATTGCCGCTGCAGAGCTGAGCTTTTAGCCGATTAGCCCTGGCGAATGGTTATATGCACGTTCGTGCAAGCTCACGAGTGAGCTTGAATCGTGAATTTTCGGAGGTTTAATTAATTTTTATCGTCATTTTAATGCTGATGGTTATTGAGGGCGGTGTAAGATTAGAGGTAATGTGGGATATGGGAAAGCATTTTTTAGCCTGAAAAGATAAAAACTGGATACATTTTTTCACCGTTTTCGGTTGTATTCTTCCATTTCTTAGTGAAAAAACTAGATATCACGCAAATCGTTCGCAATCAAGAATAAAATAGTATCCTTAGCTATTTTCCATATAACTTTCTACCAGCTATATAGAATGAATAAATTGATTTTTCTGCCCTCCGGCCGGAAAGCGCCAACTTCTCGGCCGCTCCGCGAAACGAAGGTGTCGCTTTCCGGCGCCGTCGAGCAGAAAAATAGTATACTGACCTTGGCCAGTAAAAAAGAAAGCCTCAGATCACATGTTTGTCCATGTTTGTCCACCTCGGCTTCGCCTCGGCCGACAATTACATGTGATCTGAGACATTTCTTATTTTACTGGCCTAGGGTCGTAATATACTATTACCCCGTTGTCAAAAAAATAAGGTTCATCAATGATTAATGATTCATGAAGAAATCCATTTACATTCCCTGAATTATTCAATTTTATTCAGATAATATGGCATCGTTACTTTATCATTATTAAATTACGTTATCATGAAATGCACTCAATCTCGAAACTTTTGTTTCCAAATCGACAAAACTTCTTTTTCGCAAAGTTTAAAAATATATTTAGTAAAATAATAAATTAGACAGTGGTAAATAATTTATACGTGGAATTATAGAACAAGTTAAATCGATGGAATATTCAAAACAATAATTAATTTAACTGATGGAAATTCATAATTCCATTACGAACATTAATTTATCATTTGTCATGAATATAGAATTCAACTTTATTGAAATTACATTAAAACGCTGCATAATAAACCAAATAACGTAATAAAGTCACAATCACAATTATATATGCAATTTATTTTATAACTCCATCTTGTTACTGAATTTCGGAATTGATAAGAGTCACATTTACCATATATACACAGTTATCGAGAAGCGATAAAGCTACCTTGCCAGCAGAAGAGTAGAAAAGGTTTCCCGTTTCGTTGAAAGCGCGATGGCTGCTGGTAATAACATTTGCGAGGGAATTTGGAAAATATGTACATGATCAAGTTTGATAATTTAGAGTATGAAAAATAAAAAGAAATATTATCGAAAGTACGATTCTTTTATATTTATTTCGTTCGAACAAGTAAATCGAAACATTAATTTGCATCCAAAATTCTTTCAATATTTCACATCACTAGCCTTTATAAATTTATACAGTAATTATATATAACACTAAGTGTTATTCTAGTTATAATACAAAAACACATTACATAAATGCAAACCTATAAACATATTAATTTACATCTAAAATTCTTTCAAGGCTTCACGTTGCTATAGCCTGTTTACAAATTTATACAACAATAATTGTCGATGCTTCACCCAGCACCTATCGTATTTTAAAAACATCATCATGATACAATTTTAATAAAAATCCTAACAATATTAATAACGTCGAAACACACACCCATACGGTTATTTTCTATTTCAGTAGGCGACTCGTCGGTCCTTCTTGACGATCAACACACTGGCATTTTGCGACGGCACCGTGACGTACGAACAGGGATCAACCTTGGGTACCCTTCCTCCCACGACCTCAGTGATCCGTCCCACTTTGATCATGGAAGCGATGAACATCTTCAGCGCAAGGTTGCAGACCTGTGCGTTAGTAGGACTAAGGCCCTCGTTCGGGGCGAACAATCTCCTGCCCTCGCCTTTCTCGAACCTGTCCGGATTGAATTCCATCGGGTTCGTCCAGTACTTGGTATCGAGGTGCAGACCTCGTACAGATACGAACACTGGGTCGCCAGGTCGTACCCAGCATCCCTTGCCGTCATACTCGAGCCTCGTCCTCTGGGTGCAAATGCGAGCTATGCAGCCAACTGGTGGATACAACCTGAGGGTCTCGTCGATCACGTAGTCCAGGTATGGCAGGTCGTTCTGGATTATGCTCATGCTCCAGACGCCATTGTTCTCAGCGAAAACCTGTTGAAGCTCTCGCCTGACCTTCTTCTGGACATCCTGGTCAACAGCCAGATGGCAGAGGGCAAACCTGGCGAGACCTGAGAGATAGACGCGCGTCTCCACTAAGAAGGCGAAAACCTGACGTACCTGATTCTCGCGCTTTACGTTCAGGTTGGCCAGCCAGTGCAGCAGGCTCGACTTCTGAGTAGGGTATGACCCCTCCAGCACCTTCGAACTTAAGTCCCTCAGAGCGTCGTGGTGCTTTGTAGATACCAGCTGCTTGCGTAGAATGGCTGCTATACGTGGAGTCATCAGGCACAGCGATTGGTTCATGCTAGGCTTGAGCGCATCGGCTATGCAGTCGGCGATGTCGGTCGCAACGGTGCTAGCTAAACCGAACCTCTCGATGTCTATGCCGAGGCCGATGTTTATCCCGACGTTGCGCACGTAGCGGTCGACGATGACGTCGAGGTCGACGAGAACCTTAGAGCTGTCCTGGTTCGGCGGCAGAGTTTTATACACGGACTTCTCCAGCTTGCAGCAGATTGTCTTCAGCTTGTCGAAGGTCAACTCAAGCCTAGGTCGGTTATCGAAGACCCTCGTCATCCAGTCGTCCTCGAGAGCAAACGGCGGTGAGTACACCATCAGCGGGTCAAGCTTCGAGCTCGGTCTCATGAAGGCGTCATTGAAGCTGTTGGATCTGATGCCTAGAATATCTTGCACGAGTTCGTGCTCGCGTACCAGCAGCGCTGGCTGCTGCAGGAAGTAGAAGCCGACCAGACGTACCGTCTCCGGTGCCTCGGTGTACAGCTCGTAGCAGAGGCTGGGCACACTCTTGCGACCGGATAAGATCTTGTGGAAGTGACCCAGGAAGTATACGAACGGTTGGCGCGTTTGGTATACCGCGCGGCTCGACCAGTACCTGTAGGTGCGGAAGATGTAGTAAAGGATGAGGGAGACGAGCACGGGGACGAGACAGCAACCAATTATAAGGTATTGCGGGTAATTTAGGAACGCCATGGTGAAGGCATGTGTGATGGGCGAACAGGTAGACTGTATACTGAATGTGCGATGATGACGAGGTAAGTTGAGACTGGGAATCGGTTATTGTTCTGTAAACATGATCAGTAAATAAGAGGGGTGTTGGTAAACTGAGCTGGGAATGGAGCCCGTGTATACATATTTTTGTATTTTGTATACAAACAATTATCATTCAAATATGATAATATATTAGTTTCAAAAAAATATATTTATCGAATTAAATTATTAATTGAAAGAAATTGGTTAACTTAAAATACAAATTATATAGTCAGTATGTGAAAAATATTTTAAAAAATTGAAAATCATGTACCGTACATTGTTATCCGTAAATAATAAACATCTCAATTTTTCTAAACATTCATTAAAGTAGAGAAGAGTATTTTAAAATAGGGATTGTGAGGGATGAAGAAATGAAAAAGCAATAAATAACGTTCTCACTAGGCTAGTTTAATGAAAAACATACAGCTATGTCGTGGAAACGCATTAATAAATATTACAAAGTCAGTCGCCAAAGTCACTTCGAGCGACGGAGGTACGTAGAGACGATGCGCACTTTTTTAGATATATACTTCATTCATTTGTGTTTTTAAACCTCTTGTCTGCTACCTCGGGCAAGATGTAACTATAGTTAATGCAAAAGAATTGCACTGTTACTCGGTGTATGTCGACCGCCAAAATTACGAATTTTTTCTTTTTTTTTTCTTTATATTACAATAGTCGTTGAATACATCGCTATGCTAGAGTTAATTTACTATGGCGGGCTAAGAAAACAACTGGCGTGTGATCGGACATTGGCTTAAACTCGGGTCGATCGAAAGAAGACAGTAAATAAGTTCGGCTTCGAGCATGAATCAGTTTTGAGTTGGTTACAGGTTAGCTAAAAAACATTCTGAACTTATTTATTGTATAACGAGTCGTCTAGAGATTTCATGACATAGATAAAGAAACGTCAAATGAATCAATACAATATAATAAGATATTCTTTTTTAACATTTTTACGTGATCCATTATTCCAAATAATCATTTGGAAGTGATAAAATCTGTTGCAAGATCAACACATACGTCGCCTGCTTCTATTATTACAGATAACCATTCTCAGTGCACCTGAATAAAACAATAATAAATATTGAAAATAAATAACCTATCTACATTTTTTAAGGTAGGTACTCACAGTACGCCTATTGAGAAACTCGAACAAAATATAATCAAAAAAATTCATTTTCCCAGCATCGCAAAAAAATAACTCTCATTTCTGTCTTTTATCAATTCAACGTCCTCGTCACCTATCATCGCGAATCTCTCTACTCTGCTTCTCGAACAAATGAACAAACTCGCCATCCTTGTCTAAACTCTCCTCCAATCCAAAATTCAAAAAACCAACGATTCCACACATCTCCTCCTCCTCCTCGTCTCAAGAACTCAGATCAACCTAAACGACTTCCAACTCAAGAACCGACGTACCGATAACCGTACAACTACTTTGAGAACACTGCAGGGAGAGAGAGAACACAGCCCCAGAGTAAGAGTTCAACGCAACATTATCATAATATTTACACGACGATAAAAATGCCTTTTGATCGTTATCATCGTACGTTCGCGGGCTAGACAAGGACAGCGCGGCTTGCAGCGGTAAAAGCTGACTGTCCTATGTGTTCTGGGGCAGGAAGGAGGAGGTGGCCGTGCCACGCTGCGCCGGCGGCTGGTAAATCGGCTGGGCGCTGCGCTGCTGGTTACGCTTGCGGTAGTTCTTGCTGCCGGCGGTCGAGCCGCCCCCGCCGCCGCCTCGTCGATACTCCGTTGTCGCTGCGCAATGTCGATAAATCAGTTGATGCTGTGTGTGTGTTTGCGTGATGGTGAATGGGGTTTTTTTTGCATTGGTTTTAATGGTAGGAAAAGCGCTTACAGTTGGCGTTGTTCTGATTCTGCTGCTCGAAGCGGGGCGGGCGATTGCTCGGCCGGTGATCCGTGCGACGGTTAGTGTCCTGACCGAAATTTTGGGTCTGGGGAGTCTAAAATGGAGAAAATCGAATGATTATTAAAAATGGATAATGTCATTATTTTATTAGTAAAGGAAGGGAAAGCTTACATCTTCCGTTATCGGTATGCAATCAACTTGGAGCACTTCCTCGTAATTATGAAACTCCTTGAACTGCACGACGCAGGTTGTTTTTGATACCGCAGTGACTTCGGCATTATAATACTATAAAACAATAAAGCATTAAAATCGACGATTTACAGTACACACATTAAAAAACGAAAACAATAACCTACCATATTATCCTCCCAATACTTGGCCATGCACCTATCCCCGACTCGCCAAACCCAAGTGCCCCCAAGCGACTCCTCATTCCTGCTATTATTACTATTAAAGAAGTTATTGCTCTTGTGCGCGTGGATAGAAAGTCCCTGCAAGTCCAGCTCGTCGACGGAGTTGTAGTAGCGATTCGACTGGCCCGGTTTACCGCCGAAGCCCCTGTCCACAGCGTTGGACTGGTACAATCGGTGATCCGTCGACTCGCGGTTCTGCCGCAGGTGGTTGCCCTCGTAGCCGCTCTGGTTACGGCTGTTACTGATCACCTTCGTCTGGAAATCCTGCTGGTTCTACCAAAACCCAACGTTAAATTAAAAACAAAATAAAAAATAAATTAGAAAGTCTGTGTGTGTATGTATATACCTTTATTTGAAAGTCCTGCTGGTTCTGCTTGAACACGTTGCCGGAGTAATCACGGGGTGTCGCGGTGTCCTGTCGCGGGAACGGAGGCACGCTCTTAAACTCGTTCACCTGGGGGAACTTGCTATAGCTGCCGATCGGATCGGGCTGCTGCTGATAGCTCGAGTAAGCCTGGTGGTTCATGTTCTGAGTCTCCTGGTTGCGCTGGAACCGCGGCGGCTTCGTCTTCTGCGAGTTCATGCCACCGTACTGACCGTACTGCGGCCCGGACATGTTGCCCGAGTACTTGTTCGTGCGGTTCTCGTCTTGGTGGCGCGGGGGTACCTGATATCCCCGATGGCTGCCTCGTGAATTTCTAAAGTATAACGCAATGGTTAACATTTTTTAAGTAAGATATTTATTTGTGGAGAAGAAAATTCTTACCTTCCGCCTCTTGAAGACTGAGGATGGTCATTGTTCCTGGAATGATAGCGATCTGAGTAGCCATCTGTCCGATCCTTGCTGTGAAAGTCGAATGAGTGCGCGTTTGTCGTCTCCGTGGTTTCAGTCTGGGCTGGCAGTTTGTCCTCGAGGAAATCGAACAGCGAGATTTTACCGCTACTGGGTTTGCCGCCTATTTCGTCCGACTTTTTGTCGCCCCGCTTGCCCTTCGGCTCGCGTGGTTCCCTCGGTTCTCTTGTACTGTTGAGAAATATTCAAGGTGAATTGCGTATATTATTAATAAAAATTTGATGTTTGAATGATCGTTTACCTATTGGCTCTATTATCATTTTTCTGCAAGGTCCTGAGGGCACGATCAACGTTATTTCGATTTACTTTCAGAGCGTATTCGGCTTGCTCTATTGTAAAACCTTGATCTACAATCTTCTGAACACTATGATCTAAGAGCTATTGAAGATAAACTTTGTTAGTAACTGAATTTTAATGTTTAAATTTTTAATTTTTTTTAAAGTGCTTACCTGCTTATTTCCACCACCAAATACTTTTTTGCTTCCTTGCTTGGCAGCTTCTGCAATGGCATTCTTACGCTGAGCCTCAAATTCTGCATTCTCTTCAGTAGTCTTTTCCTTTTCGGCTAAGGCTTTGAAATTCTTTCCTGGCTCTGTGACTTTGATTATCTTTTTGCCAAATGGAATCCACGGTGGAGGTCCACCTTCTTCAACAGGCCTCACTCGACTATGGGAAGCCAATTTCTTATTCAATTCCCATTTCTCTACAAGATTTGTTACTTTGCCTCCAAGAACATGTACTATGTTATAAGGTTTGAGAAGAATCATTCCATGTGACATGGGCAGTGTTCCTCCTCTAACCAATATTTTTGTTCCTGGTGGTGTATTTAAACTAAAAAGACATAGTTGTATTTAGAAAAACAGCTGTAATGAACACTTTTGACATTTTAAATAACTGAAAATTTACCTAATGGAAGATATATTTTCTATTTCAATAGCTTGATAACTATTCTTGCCATCCGTCAAAGACAGTTTTAACATTCTAGGAGCTCCACGAGATTCTTCATTATGCTTTGGAGCAGAAACATTGCGTAACTTTTGAATTTGCAACACAACATCTCCTTGAGATAAATCTCCTTCTCCGCTACCAATTTCTTTAAGATCATGCTATAAATAAAATATAAACAATATTAAACTTGATTCATTCACATTTACGCTGACAGGAAATATACAATTATTTACTCACCTCAGTTGAACGTTTTATAATTTTCTGTAAATCAACAATACCTCCATAATCGCTAACAAGTTCAAAGCCTTGCTCCGTCAAATACCTGCAACAATCAACATTATTCTATATAAATTCAAACTAAAATTATCTTGACTTCTAAACTACGTCTTTTAATTCATCAAAAATGGGTAAACAAAAATAGTCTTGAGTTCTGCCCACACAGAAATTTCCTCATTAGTCAAGACTGCTTCTAAATATGAAATCCATTAAATTTTAACAATTCTTAAGTACAATAAACTCAACGCACGAGAATAGAATTTTCCCGCAAGAAAAGCCAATCAATAAGCAGGTAAAAATAAAACTTCATTAACTTAACAAACAGCCAAACCTAAAAACGTAATTCCCACGCAAGACCAGAACCCTGGTGAACTCATAAAATGCTAAAACAGAACATTTAAATTCATCATCGTAATGACCAGTAGATAAACTTGCCCCTTTCACAGCACCACCACCCTTGCCCCAGAACCAAGCATAAACACAAAAGACCCTGAGCCCAGGGCTACCGGAGTATTAAAAATAGTCACATTGCACTCACCATCCGCACTCGCGGAGCTTCTCCATGAGGGCGACCGTCATCTCTTATCCTTTCTCTCTCTCTTTCTCCTCTCTTTCTCTCTTCTTCGACAGCACCCCGCCTGCGCGTACGAACACACTCCTCGTACTTGTAACACACTCAGCCGGGAAAGTCCTCCGGTGCAGCAGCAACAACGCTCGGGGTAAACATTCGGTCAGCTGATGACAACGACGAAGGGGTCTTCTTCTTCTTTCTCAGCTACTACTACTTCTCCAGGAGCCGACGACGGCCGTCGTCATATGCGAGTGGTACTTCTCGCCGCGACGGCGATGATCCTCTCCCGAGATCGCGCCGCCTACGCATACACGCACAAGGACGACCAGAGCCACACACACCTACGCTCGCGTGCGCGATCAGCGCTGATGGGACATCACACGGACCAGCTCTCGAATGAGAACCGCGCGGCCATGTTGCTGCAGTGTAGAGCCCAATCGCAGATGGTAAGGTAGTGGATGAGGTTGACGGTTGAGGCGATGGTCGGTAAACAAGGGATCAGCTACAATTTTTTATGTAGCCTGAGGATTAATTGCGGGTGGATACGATAAATTTATAGGGGATTTTTGTAATGTTTGAGAAGTGTTATGAATTTCTTGAAATTGATAAGATATTAAGATGTACATATAGCAAATAGCCAGTCCGCTATTTATAACTATGACAATGATTATATTTCGTTTAAAATTATTGCAAAGGTTTGCTGAGAAGTTCTTGAGTTAAGTGTTCTTGCAGGTATAGTGATGATTCATAGCAAACGCATGATTCATGGTGTTTCATTAACGTTTTTACCGAGATTTGAAAAATGTATAACAGCAGATAGACACGCGCGTCATAAGTATAAATCTTTCGAAAACGTTTGTAATAAGGATAATTATAAGAAAATAAAGTAATAAAAAGTGTGATACATGCTGAGATAATAATTAATATAACTAATGTTGATTCACGTTAACAGTTTATGCAAAGATTAATTATTGTTAACAGTAATAAATCGTGACAAGTATTTAACGTAACTCAAAACTGTATGTACTCTTTTTTCTATAATGTTATACAATTATTTTTTCA
>JAPYZO010008146.1:0-16262 GCA_030522905.1 Torymus flavipes | reverse complement strand
TTAATTAATGATTGCCAATTAAAAATTCTATACGTTTAAAGTAAAGATTAAATGTTGTGTCTTCTTCATTATCTGTAATCGAGTAATATCATATTACAAAAATTTCAGAAATTCTAATTAAACGGGAGTTTAAATTTATATTTCAATAATTAATTGAAAAATAATTACCGTTTCCTGTTATTTAATCAAATAACACATCGCTCAATATTTTAATTCAATCATCTTACGCTTAATGGACATTATATGATCTAATTAATGGGTATTCCATTCCCCCAAATGATTTAATTTACCATAGTTATCTGTAAAAATTAATATTACATCTTTCTATTAATTTGTTGATTAAATCTGAACTCTACAACTTGTAATTTCGGAAAAAATTGAAAAACCTTTTACCGTTACATTTTACAATACTGTATGTGAAAAAAATTCTCATTTTTCACGCTCAATAACAGCGCGAGTTTTCATGCTTTTCCGTCAGTTGCAATCACCATTCGAACAAAAAGCCGAACGAAGGGCTACACGATTTACACCGTGAACGCGTTGTTCTAAACGCTAAAGAAGGTCAGTTTTCTTTGTTATTGCCTTATGAAGATTCAAATCGACGATTTATTTAGTGTATTTAGCCTTATAGATCTGACCGCTACCAAAAAAAATTTTAATAAAAATAAATCACCGGCCTGCGTTTGGGATGTCGGCGAATAAATATATAGGTATAGGTAGAATCGACTGGGCTTTCAATAATAAATGAAGTCAACACAACTATCATCAGTAAAGCGGAGTTGTATCGATTTGTTCAGTCATTTTTCTGAATAATTCATCGCATTTGTCCATCCTGAAACCCATAAATTAGGGGAATACCCCGTCCCTCTGCATACGTATGCAATATCTTTACTCCTTTCCAATACACTACTAAAAATCCAGAGTGCTTTTTTCGTAAAACAGTTATAATACATACAGGGAGACAAAGTAAATTACACTTTTCGAACGAGATAACAGCCTGGACCCGAGCAACACTGCCTCACCTCTCGATCCCAATAAAAAATAACAGTGCAGTCTCATCGAGCCTCGATTAACTCGCGCGATCCCGTTGACGGGGAAACTCCGTGAATTCTTCTCCGAGGCTCTCACAGCTATGTCGCCCACATGGATTATACCAAAATCTATAATCGAGTTCACTGACATTGTGCACCGCAGTGCGTGATGTATATTTTTAAACTTCGGTATTTGCGTTGCGTAAACCGAATATATATAATCTATTTTTAAGCCGCGCTGAAGTTCTTCCCGAATTAACATCGTGTAGTCAAGTGGACACATGCAGTAGCTTACTTTTTCATCTCTGTTATACTTTTAATATTGTTTGATCTGAATGCTATGATTAAATATGTCTATAGGTTCGAACGATGAATAGATCTCGACATTTTTGATGCCACGATAACTGAACTATTATATAAAAATTCAATTATAGATTTTATATAAGATTTGAGGGATAAATTGAATGGTTTGGCTATAAATAACTTAAATATTAAATTATCACTACTATCATACGACTCCTTACATAAAAAAATCTGAAAAACCGAAGTACAGCTGTATTAGAATTTGATCAATTTAATATATTCATTATATTAAAACAAACATATTAGATCGAACCGCAATCAAATATTTAATTGAAACATTGAACCATTCATTCGCTTAAATCTTATACATAAAATTATTCAATTTCGTCCGTATTCAAGTAATACATTTTTTTGTTTCTTCAGTCTTCTCTCACCTTGGAGCATTACCCCCACCTTTAAAAAAAATTGAAAGCCATCATCACATACCCCAATAATGTCTCCACCCCCTCG
This sequence comes from Torymus flavipes, assembly GCA_030522905.1. NCBI lineage: Eukaryota > Metazoa > Arthropoda > Insecta > Hymenoptera > Torymidae > Torymus > Torymus flavipes. The sequence continues at coordinate 14,418 of JAPYZO010008146.1, read as the reverse complement.
CTAATTAAATTAAAACTCTCTCCCTAAAGCCCATGTGACCAACGTACCTCCAACGCTCGCGCGGTCGCGCATGGCGCGTCACGTAAGGAGTTAAAAAGGACGGGCGGAGGTGGGGGGATAGCCGAGCGACGACGACGCCTTACCTGGCAAACCGCGCGCTTACCCGGCCGCAGTCCGAGTCGAGTGCCCGAGCCGCGCGCCTCGTGTGTCACTCTCTCTTCTATACTTACGCGAGTATACAGTGTGCTCCAGTGTGGTTGGTACGTGGGCCAAGTTCTATGTGAATTATTATTGTGCTTTTGTCCCTGGTTCCGTGCGAATGTTGCCTATAACTCGTCGTCTTTCGGTCTCTATACTATTATAGTTCTTAAAAGTATAAAAAAAGAATTAAAATTTCATTAGCGTTTTATCTTCTTCCGCGCCGCCGCTGAATTTCTCACTTAAATTGGCAGAGAGGCGATATATAAGTATATATTTTGCATACGCGCCGGTCACGCGATTATTTTACACACCCGCGCCTATTCTTTGCTAAAATACACACTTGTCGCGATACCTATACAAGAAAAATTAAGAATATCCACCCACCCGTGATATGCACGTGCGACCTTCGACTCCTCCCACCTAAAAAAATCCTCGTCATTCCAGACGCTCAGCAGCAGCAGCAGCAGCAGCATCGAGTCGTGTGAAAGTAGTGCCCACCGCAGAAGTCCCTTTGTCTCAGCGCTGCAGCAGCATAAGGACAGGTGAGCAACGAGTATACCTATAATACTTACTTGCATGCTCGCGCGCGCGCGATTTTCTATTTGAATGCGCGGCGTGTAGCCATATCTCTCGCGTCTCTCGCAGCAGCGCTGAGAGAGAAACGAAAGTGAACGCGAGGTCGAGCCGCGGGAAAGTCATCGTACTTCTGTGTATATGTGTGTGTGTGTGTGATGGCTGGGGATATGATGAGGCTCGCGGGGTTATGGTTTATGCGCGTGCGTTTCTGGTTTAGTTTAGCGCTATGAGCTAAGCTCCGTGTGTTTGTTTAGTAATGCATAGGTAGAGTTTCTTTACTCAATGGGAAGAGAGATAGACTGCTGTGTTTATTCGTTTTTTAACGACATAGGTATAAAATAAACGTCGGAGAGTCGTTTAATGCGCGGATATACGTTATTTATTCGTAGGAAAAAAGTATATGGGTTTGCAAACGTTTCTTATTCTTCTGTCATGGTTTTTTTTATGAAAAAAAACTATTCTGAGTGTACGCAAACGTTTCGCAAGTTCGTACAAAAGAGGCTCTTCTCGGGTTGATTCAGCATACTAAAAATAACGCGCGCGCGAGAGTAAGGCAATAATAAAATAAGGAAAAAAGAAATATGATCGCGTCGAGTTGAAAGGTTTAACAAAATTAGTCACGCGTTTTGTGTAAACCAACTTTTCCTTTATCCTCACTGTATATTCAAAGCGATCTCGCGCTCGATTGGTTTTCGATATATAGGTACAAGCGCGACCGAAATTTCATTATACGTCTTATTTCAATTTCAAACGTCGGCCAATTGATCGCTGAATCCAATCATCGACGCGAGCAGCGGTCAACCTGTTGCTGGTACCACACCACTGTTGCAATCATTGCTGCCGTGCACAAAATATAGGTGAAAAAAAAACACTCGCGGTAGGTATAGTTCGATCCGAAATTTATATCCACAAAACACGACTTTTTTATCTGCAGCGTGTTACAATCGTTAAATTACGCAAACCTGCATTTTACTAAACTCTTTTCCATTAAAAAAAAAAGTGTTTTCTACGGACAATGCCGTAAGTTTCAGGGTATTAAAGCAGAGAGTGACGAGTTGCGAAGGACGCCCTCGTTGGAAATACAACGCACATCGTGCTGAGATGACGCGCTCGACAATTTCAGCTTCTTCGTTATTTTAACGTAAATACATGCACGCGTGCGAGTAAAACGTAAACAATGCTGTACGATTTCGACAACAAGTGTATATATTTATATATTGCAAACGAATACGTACATATAGACGTTTTGCAATATCTATACGTATAATATTTCAAACGAACGGTTTTATGGGTTTTCCATCACGCATGCCATGAAAAATGTCTCGGGCGTTTTCATTATTCTAATGGTGCCATTAAAATGTCGTTTGAAAAATATATATCATCGTTAGAAGCGCGAGCGCGACCTGATACGCATCTTACCAGCTATATACTACTCGATAGTAATCTTATTACACCACGTTATTTTGTTGGAAAAGTGCGTAGCCTTCGACATTGGTTTTTGGAATTCATATATAGTTTCAAGGATTTTTCCGTAATAAAGTGCTGTAAAAAGGTTGATTTGTACAGCGTGTATTATACGGATACTAAAGAGATGCCAAAGCCTGTATAAAATAACATCACACGTACCGATCTATTCTTCTTCAGTTTTTGACAATTCTGGAGTCACGGACTGCTCCTTAAATCATTGCAAAACAATGGCTGATTGCAGGTTTTTCGATAAATTTATAAAAATAAATTGAAACAATGTAGAAATCTCCACTCCACGTTTGTCGCCATCTCAAAAACAATGTAACCGTCTTTCTATATCGTATAGGTATATATAGTAACCGACGCCCGCGATGATTCACTGCACGACGCCGCGGGAAAGTACTTACCGCGTCGTGGGAATCTTTGAGAGACGACGCTCATCTCGGTTCACTTTGCCGAGATTCATATTATAAGATGTAGAGGGGGAACAACCGGTCGGATTAATACCGTTTCCAAAGATCGAAAAGTAAAGTAATCTTTATTCTGCGACACTTTCCTGGACCATAACATCCTGCGGTCTCATAGAATTCAATGCCTATCCGTCAATCATATTTCCCTCACACACATCACTTTCACCTCATTAAAAAGGAAAAAAGAAGCCGAAATCATTAGTAAAAGTCTTTATCTATCGCATCGCGTACGGGTTTTCACTCTGTCAAGTGTCAATCCCCCGCGCACTTTATATATTAATATAAAAATTGTCGCGCTGAGAACAACAACCCACCCCGCCTTTGTTTACACCACGCGCGATATATCGCGCCCTTTTTCCTCCCCTCCGTGCGCAATTACCCGATGAATAAAAAATGCGCGCGCGCGGCGGTCGATATATATATATACATACACTCGTGCCCGGAGGCGAAAAAAAAAATATCCTCGCGTGACACTGCCCTTCGCCGTTGCGCTTTTTCCTTGTGTGCATGCGCCGCGCGCGGTTTCTTCCGGTCGTGGTTACTTATAAGAAACAAAGAGAACGGCTGTTGTTGTGCGGCAAAGGGTTCAAGAATTTTGACTGTATAAACGCGAAAAGTATAATAATATTCTTTTCCATGCGCGGGGCACAGAACCGTTGGAAAAAAGAAATCCAGTATAATTACGGGAACTGTATAGCGAGGGGGTAGCTACACTGGCAGTCATTGACTCGGACCTCTGCCCACCTGTCGGGCTATATCGATTTTCCTTACCACTATACACCGCGAGAGAGCGTCGGCCGGTTGAAATTTTCCCTGCGCGGTATAGCTGAAATTTTTAGAAGTACAAGTATATAAAGTACGAGCGAATAAGAGGGTAAGTAAATCGAGACCGCGCGAACAGTTATTTTAAGCCTGTGTATACGTGTCCTCGTTAGCCGTTCCTTCGTTATCGCCTGACATCATCTTAGGGCCGCTCTTTGTGTGTGTAAGATATATTTTTAGCGACTCGCGTTGTTATTAAAATCGAATTCCACGTAGGTACTTATACTTTTTGACTAAACACTGCTCGAGTTCAGCGGTGCGCGCTCAATCAATTATCGGTATATCGCTGTTCAATCTGTAAATAAATATTTTTAGCATTCACTGTCGCTGGCGCTGTATACTCTTTCTATATACAATGTATAGAATATCAATCAACGTGTATATACGCACGTTAGACATAACATCTTCAATCGCAGCTCTCGGTATAATAAGTGTATAACAAAAACAAGATCGCTTGCGTACAGCATTCCACCGGGGCGAATTCCCAGACGCCATTAGACGCGGCGTGTGCAATTACATATACTTTTACTCGCTAAGCACTTATCTCGGTGCATCCTGGGCGGATGTGAGAATTACAGGATAAGAAGGGCTTGGTCCCTTGTGTACTCCAACGGAAGGGAAAAATTATAAAATATATCAAAACCTTGCCGGTTATCTCAAAATCCAGACGAAAACTTTCTTCGAGCCTCGCTCTCCGCGCCTAGACTTTGTCGATCGGCCAAACTAGTTTCTACCTATCCCCTCTCCTTCTGTGCAACATTCCGCCGGTCCTTCCGCGCCTTATCGCCTCCCAAACATCTCAAAGCCCGCGTAAGTGTATATAATACCGGTCCGCGGCGCCGGCGCATTGTTTCGATCTGTTTTCGGTTTCGCCGCTTGTTGCCCGAACGAGGTGTATATTTTTTTATGGTAGAGTTTGTGCGCGGCTCTCAGCATAACTTTCGCGTGTAATATATATATTGCGAAGGCATTGGTTAAGAAAATTTTATGAATTTTCGTAAATTGCGCGGGCGTGTGCGGCTATATGTTTCGTTAGTTATAGAAGCAGCTGATATCAATCCATCATTTTTCCGTCCAAGATTGTATCTACAATTTTGTTAATGCAACTTACGTGTTTTATCCGTTGCTGAGATCTCATATTTTTCTCTCTCTTTTTTCATAACAGCCGTGATTTCGTGTGCCAATTTCGAATGTATAATTATGTGAGCGGCGGTGGCTTCCAATTTCGTTAAATGGGTTATTTATGTGGCTACTCAAACTTCCAAGGACGATTAAAAGAAAGTGGAAAAATATATTATACGTAGTGTGATATGGGCTTTTTATATTCCAAGACTCTAATGTAATTAAAATTCCATATTCCGTTTTAATACGGCAGCGGCGAGTTCTAGGTATCATCAAATCGTCTTTGAGCTGCTGTCCTTAATCTAAATATTGTTGAAGCATCGAGTTATAAAGTTATAATACTGCTTATTCTGTGAGTGGATTTGAAGTTTGTGCAACAGTTTTTATTTTAAAGATTTCCATATATAATATCCAGATTTTAATCTTAGTTTTATTCATCATCGAAAAAAAATGAAACCTTCCTTCAGACCTCCCATAAAAGCTTCTCATCTCATTAATCCTTTTCTCGAAAACGAAACTTACACCGCTCTACTTTCCTCAAATACCGCACTATACACCCCACCTCGAAAGCCATCACGTCACCTCACTTCGATAATCTCGAGCTGCACGCCGCTCATATAACAGGAGCATATCGCATGCACGCTGGCGCGCGTAAACATTGCGCAACTGCAGCTACTACTGCTCGAGCAGTTTTTGCACGTGTGTGTGAGATTCTCTTCCGCGTGTGTATAAGTGTGAGAGAGGGAGAATTTCAAAGTTGATGCTTTTGGGCGTGATGCCTGTGGGCTATTTTTGGTACTTACCGCGCGGAGGGAGTGAGTTCTGATCTGTCATTCGCGTAAATGGTGGGCCGGATATATATAGCTACTGGAAGAAGCGTTAAGTTTGTTATAGAGGAAGAGTTTTTTATGTAATAATAATAAGGAAACGTCTCGAGTACTTGCTATATTTTCACGACGATTCATGACAATCTTTATACATTACACGAATACTTATATTTTATTAGAAAGCCTTCATAACCATTTCTCCGGGCTTTCAGCTTACAAACGTACCGTAGACATAAAAAATAAAGTTTCACATTCTCAAATGGCTTTTCTCACTAATTATTGTACATTCACGTGACTGCGTTTCGTTTCACGCTTGTTACGCTCGCGCGGAAAAACATCATAGCCGAATATAATCTCGGAAAGTTTTTCAGGAAGCAATTGCTGCGTTCCACCACTCAAGCGGGCTTATATTAGTCATCGCAAAATTATTATCGTTGCGCAATTGACCGGGTGACATGGCGCTAATTATGAATAATTTAGATTTCAGGGAGATGATATGTGTAATATACTTTACGCCTCGTGCATACCGACAGCAAAGGTCGCTCTACGTTATTATGTAAGGATCGCGTTAAAAAAATAATATATATTTCAATGGCAATGGTAATCGTTTGTAATATATAACGTTATAATCGAAATTTGAATCGATGCGTATCCAAATATAAAGCAGATTAATTCTCACGAGTTGCTATTATACCGTGAGAATACGTTTTCCCATCTAAGAGTTATCCGCGTCAGCGCAAACAAGTATACGTCAGTCTCGAATCATACGCATAAAACCTTTTCGCACATATTCAAACATCTCTCTCTCTCTTCTGCAGGTGCGCGCGGCAGTTTCTCTTTCTTTCGAGTGTATATATAAAGTATACATATTATACACACACACAATGCGCGCGAGAGCTGCAGACTTTCACAAGTCGAGGGTCGCGCGCAGCGCAGCAAAGAAACGATCATCTCTTCGCAGAAGGGATTCATTCGAAGAATTTTCCATCAACCAGTTTTTTCCCTCCTCCGAACCCTTATTACACTTTGTTTCAAAACAGCAGCGATTATTCTTTAAGCGAATATTGCGCAAAACCGAGTCGTGTATTATACGTGTGCGAGCTATAAGCACGTTTATCTCGTTAAGAAGTTACATTAATGTATTTACTACCAATCAGCGAATGACTAATCGGCATAGCATTCTAAACCAAAGCACCGCGCCGCGATATGCTCTCGCATTCAAATCGCCCCACACACACACACACACGCGTGAAACTTATTAATCGGCCGCGCACGCGTGAGCTCATCGTCGCCGTTGCACTACTGTAATAAGAAGATGCATACGCACGTCGTGAGTGTAAACAATGGATATGATTTATAATACCGCCTTATTGTCATACTCCGTGCAGCGCGACCTTGACAGCAAAAGAAGAAGAAGAATACAATTTAGCAAGGGAAAATCGAGCGGCTGACCTACTTTCGCGTTATGAAATTATACCGCATACGACGCGGCTTTTATGGGAGGCCAGGGCGCGTCTAATTTTAAAACTCATGGAATCGCCAGGAAAAATCCCCGCTTCCGCACAGCGGCGAACGCTGCATGGATAATATATAACGCGGGTAAATATATGACGAGGCGACATAGTGACCGTGGACGTAATAGCCGCAGCAACCACGTCCGTCGTATTATATTATTATTGTCAGGATAATTGCGTGTGTATGTGGTGTAGTAGTCTGGATTCGCGACGATGATCTAATTTGTTTACGTTAGGCGTAAGCGGACTACGCTATTCTTATAGACGGCACACACACACCGCTCAATAAATAAATTAACGGTGAAAAAATATTTCGCGAACCCATAATTCAGTCTCTCTCGATTATCCAACGTAACGCGTGAAGCGAAACGGCCGGTGCGCAGTGGGTCAAGATCTCGGCGCGCTTTTTATTTACAAACGCGATCGCCGCCGCGCGCTTTCGTAATCGAGCGCGTAATCGGAATGAAAGTGCGCCGGCGACGACGCGGTAGGAAAGCCGATGAGGACGGCGTGTATATACTACTGGTAGGTGGGGTTTTCGAGAGCAGTTTGATTCTGCAGGTGAAGTTTTATGTAATGTTGTCGATCTGGAGCAGAATCTGGGGTTATCGTACAGTATATAGTGAAATCCGGATATCCGGAGAGTAGGAAAGCGCAGAGTTTTACCGAATTTTTAACAGAAACTGGTTTTAATTTTAACGACGCTCGCAGGAATATTTGTCGAATTGCTCATATCTTTCCGCCTTCCTTCTTTCTTTAACGAACGACGCGAGAGTGAATCATCGAGCGCTTTTTTTCCGTAACGTGTGTTTCCTCAGCTATACGAAGTGAATCGAGGGGGAAAAAGGCGTATCGTAGATGAACAATAACACAGCAGTAGAGCGACGTTTTACGTTTTCGCGCCAGGAGAAGAAATTGATAAAATGGTGTGTGAGTCAGGTATAGAGCAAATACAGGACATTACGTCAAGGATATAAATACAAGAACCGCGCGAGTAAGTTCATTGATAAATGCGAGAGATCCAGTGAATCAGTCACGTACGCTATTATCAGGGATTAAAAAGGCCGTGTACTCTCTTCCTGACGAATAACGTAATGCTCTCAACAATGTCTAAAAACACAAGAGATAGAGAGATAAGAATAAGAAGATAGCTCTGTTAGAGTACACGTTTCGACAGATACACACGCACGTGGCCTAGACTCAAGAGTCCTTGCCGAGGCCCTAACCCAGATTCGCGCTCGCGTGTATAAGTGATCGTGCGCGGAGTACCGAACGAGAGCGCATAGTTAGCATAATCATTTTATGTACCTGCGCGTTTGTCCCGGTTGCAATTGTTGTTTGCTTAGACGAGGTTTGTTGCTATATTAAGATACAGTGTAATTTTTCCCTGTCGTGTTTACAATATAATAATAATAATAATCAGTTATCGATTGGACTATATCGATTGAATTTTAGTGAAATATTCAACGCGAGTATATAAAATATTTAAAATTGTGTTTCGCTCAACGCTTAAAATAATGGAGGTTCGTTTTTCTTTTCTTGCGAGGAAAAACTTTAAGGCAAATTTGAATAGATTCCTCGCGATTTATTATCTTGACGAAATGGATGTTAATTGAGCACACATACGTGTTGTTTCTTTGTTTTCCGCTTCGTGCGAGGTACCAGTGATTTAGTTACACAGTATTAACAATACTAATTACGATTACCGGTACATGGATTTATTTTTAATGGATTCGTCGTGGAAACTATAGGAAGCAATAGCCACGATGACGAACGTTTGTACGCAGAATAGCCACGCGAATTTATACGTGATTCATGCGAACCTATACACGCCTCGATAGATTTAACATTCTAAGGAGCAATTTTTTAAACCAGGATATATCTCGCATTGTTATTATTATTAACCGAGAGCGGGTGATTCCTCTGTGACTCAGTACAGTGTGCAAATTCTTCTCATGACGCAATTGTGTCCACGAGGCGAGGTGCTATACATAGAATACAAATCGCTGAAAATCTCTATTGTCGTCGTCGTTTTCCCATTAATGTGTATTATAATCGTTGCGTAATACCCGCGGCCGTAAAAAGTAAATTACGCAATTAAGTACACTTGACATTGACCAGGGCGACCTGGAAAAACACAATTAATCCAAGCGTTAATAGTTGTTAACACTCGCAACCTACTCCTATTATAAAAATCACCTATACTCAAATCGAGAAAATAAAAAATGTAAAAGGGCGGAAACGAGTTACGTCAACTTTTTCCGCGCGATCCTTGGCCGCGTGCACGCAAAGACGGCTCTCTTTTTGCCTCGATTTATATACACGTACGGCATGTATGTTTTGCTCACATGCGAGCGGCTTGTAATTTGTTTGCATTGTCGAATGGGCCGAGCTCGTGTACGTTTTTGTAATGGCATTGTGTCGTTATATATATACCCATACACACGCGACGCTTTATATGGACAAATAGTTGACAGACATAAATAGAAAAAAAAAGTGTGCCGAATGTTTCAGAATGCGCGCAGAAATACATATCTTATCGCTTCATCTATATATATATGTAAAAAGGGTGCTCGCTTTACTCATTCAAAAGTATAGCCGCGCGTGTACACTTAGGTCTTATTTTCTACAATACACACGACACCATATATCGATATTTTTTATCGTCCCTCACAACCACTGTGTCGTGTGTATTAGCCATACACCGCCGCACTTTATCAAGATCGCGCGGGCGTCCATCGCGTGCGTCGGTAGAATATTCTCGCGAAAAAGATATATATATATATAAGCCAGCAGTGGTAGGATATAACCGCCATGGGCTACGACACGGAAATGGACGGCTGCGGCCGCTGCATGAAGTATTCCCTGTTCTTCATCAATTTCGTCATTTTCGTAAGTACCGTTCAAGGATCTTTACATTACCGCCATGCGCCGGTGCTCGCTGTTTAACGTCGTTTTTCTTTGTACTCGTGTCAGATGACCTTCGGTCGATGATGCATGGTTTAATTCACGCGCATCGGTTTTGGATCGCTGATGGTAAAGGGCCGGGTTACGAAAGCGATTATACAATAATTATAACCATGAGTCTTGATATTATGTGAAGCGTTATATATGTATATATGACTCAACACGTGTTTGTTATTATCATTACCTCGGTAACGTAATTTAAAAGAATAATATAACACGATTAAACGTACCTTGAAATTCCGGTAAAAAAAAGAGAAGGAGAAAATGATTCAATCAAGCGCGATGAATTTTACGAGCAGCACACTACATAATTTCTTTAACATGTTGACGCAGATCGGTGGCGTGGTGGTGACGGGCCTGGCAATCTGGGCGTTGGTTGACAAGGTAAACTACGTCAGCGAGCTCACCGGTAACAACCTACTGACGGGCGTGGTGTACGTGCTCCTTGTAGCCGGCATCGTCGTCTCCATCATCGCGTTCCTGGGATGTCTCGGTGCCGCCCGCGAAGTCAAGTGTATGCTGTTCATGGTGAGTGTTTTCGCTCTCTATATATACTTTGATGGTATATACGATTTAATAATAACGAAACGTTTTATTTTTTTAGTACTTCATAATAGTACTACTGCTGTTCGTGATAATTCTGATCGGCGGTGTGCTGGGCTACGTCTTCCGCGAGAAGTTCATCGACACGCTCCAGCAGCAGATGCAGAACTCGATGCAGCTCTACAAGCAGAAGCGCGAGATCACCGAGGCTTGGGACTTTGTACAGTCCAAGGTGACCGACTATTATAATAATGATATAATATGCCACTTGAAAGTGTTTTATACTAACTTGTGTGTGTGTCTGCATTGTTTCAGCTTCAGTGCTGCGGAGTCAATAGCTGGCGGGACTGGGCCAGGTACTCGAACGAGGTGCCCTTGAGCTGCTGTCGCGAAATGACGGATGGAAAGGTACATACGCTGTTTGAATATGTGGAAGATGTGAAGTGGAGATATGGAACGTGAATGGAATTTTTCGATAGTTTGGGAAATTCGTTTTTTTTCTTTTTGTAGGATAACGAATAGGTTTTCTTAATAGCGGTATTAATGTAGGATCAGATAACCGTTATGAAATCGATGATAAATGCGGTTTTGTAGGCGTTCATAATTAATTTATAATGTGTCTCGTTACTGGTTTTTATAGTTGCAATAGGCTATAAGAAAAAAAAAAAAAAAAAAAGAAAGTGTAATGATTTTGTGGTGAAACTTGCGTGTTAATCAAACATTTTTGTGCTGAAAAGACTGTTATCAGTTTAGTTTTTGGAGAATGTGGCTTTTACTTGTTTCATTCAGTTTTTTTAAACATTTCCTATTCCTATCTTTAAAAAAAGTGATGGATTTGTTACGATATCAATTTATTCGTGATTTTGTTGGTGGGAGTAATGGGTTGCTAGGTTACAAAAACGAAACCTACGGCGCGCGAAGCGCTCTTAGAAATGACTAGTATTTAGAAAAACGTGATCATCAGAGCGTTCGTTAACACAAAATTATTACACTCAGAATTCCTTTCATTAACAACTCTAAAAAATGTTGTTCTTTTTTTTGGAAAATGCGTTATTTACATTTTTTTAAACAACAAATGTTCAAAAGATCTTTGGAATCGTACGAAAGCTTTGATCTTCACTATTTTTCCAAATAAACATAATTAGAAATTAATGAAAAAATAAAATAAAAACGCCGGCGTCGATAAAGTAGGAATCGCGTCGTTAATCGAATATATAAGTCTCAAAAATGGATCACAATAATATATAAAATGATACATGTACATTTGCTAATAAATTTTATATGATCATTTCAGCCGCTCGTCTGCAATAGGTACGCGGACTCGGTGAACAATTCCAACGCGTACCCGTGGGGCTGTGTAAACGCTACCAAGGAACTCATGCAGAAACATGCGGCGATCCTCGGTGGCGCTGGATTTGCCGTCGCCTTCCTGATGGTATGTTAAATCCCATTTCTATCTCAACAAATCTTGATAGTGTATAGGTATAATAACAAAAAATCTTTTCTTCCCAGCTTCTTGGAATGATATTCTCTTGCTCACTGTTCAAAATGATACACTGAGGCACGCAGCCGAGATAGACATATATATCCGAAGAAATATTACATCCAAATGATCGAGCGTCGAAAATCGAATGACCGTCAGCAGCCACGACGATGATGATGATGACATATATATGTGCAGTGAAAACGAAACACTTCCGTCCGAACAAGAATAAAAAAATAAATAGAAGAAGAAAGTATAATTCATACATGTATAACGAACAGAATTGATATTCAGGGAAAGATGCTATATGTATTTTTTGTTTTGTTCGTCACGACCAATAGTGCGATTTTGTCGCACAGCCATTCACACAACATATAGTAGACAGATTTTTTAGTGACTCTCGCGTGAAATGTGCATGTCTGACGAGATCGAGCGAATATCTCGTTTTCGACGAATGATATATTAATGATTGTAATCTAGCGCCCTAAGATTATTGTGTATTGTCGTAAGTATATATTAAGATTTTGCTATGATTGTACATTTTATACTCTTCCGTACTTTCGATGTACTTTAACGACTAGGTATTATATTTGCCGTATTAGCTAGCTACTCTTACTGCATACGCGACGCTTCGCGCGTTATTAATTTTCGTTCGTATAATTTATTTGTACATTTTCGTTCGGAAAATTGTCATTCAAGTACGTATTTATGTTTTTCTCCAGATTATACGCGAAGGAAATTTATGCATTATATAGTTTTAAATTTATAATATACTTTTCAAAGAGTTCGCGTTCATTGATGTTGACAAGTTGCTAAGTTTGAATTCATGAGTAATGCATGTCCTTTTCGAATCGATATTGCTGCTAGCTATTTGGAGAAAACAAGGCTTACAATATGCGCGCTGAAGAAAAAGAAAAATACAACTCGAAAGTTGAAAAGTATTACGTTAACTTTTTAATAAACATTTAGGTGTGACCTGAATGTCGCGCGAGGCGGACGAAAGTTACCATTTTGCAATGTTATGCCATTCAACATGCCAAAAGTGTACCCGCGACAAGAAAGACCAAGAAAAGCTTTTTTAATTTAGTGTACTATTGTAATTTAAAGTTAATTTAGACACGAGTTCAATTAATAGTATTACGTTTTAGTTTGCGCTGTACCTGCAGGCCAGTAATTGATTCGATTAGTAGTACACCTTTTTCGTTTATACCCTAACAAAAAAATTCAAAAAGTACAAATTTAATTTAACGAAAATTAAAGGTTTTTCCAAAAAAAAACGTTCAAATAATCCGGTAAAAGCTCAAAGTTTTTACGGGAATTTATCAAAAAACTTTCTACATTCTGAATGTTGTGAATTTTATACGATTGTCATTAGGTAGTCCATGTTAGTCGAAAAAGTTGTTGTACACGATGAAATCGTATTCGCGATATGATGATAACATGGCCTCGCGCCAGCGTAATCTCGTAACGATCTAAGTGTAACATATATATTATACCCAAGCTGTCCTCAAAGCGCACAAATAACCGATCGTCGTAGTGTTTTTCCATCGTTATTTGCCTAACAACGACGTGTACGTTATACACTTTATAGAACTACAAAAAAATGTTATTTTTGTACACCGTAATACCCTTTTTACCGACACACTATCCTAAGTTAAGGTTTGTAAATATATGTTCTTTTGTTCGCACGTTTATTTAATTTTACAATATATACAACGCTTTTATCTGTGAAACAACGAATCGATTTATTGCAATAAACATGCTATTTGAAAATCACATATACATATACCTGTGTCCGTTATTATATACGACGAAACCCTGTGGGTTATTAATTATGGAAACCATAGCGAATCGAATGGCCGAACAAAAGGGCCAGAACAGTGCAAGCTAAATGGATGCAACAATGAAAAAAATTTCCTCGGCGGCCTCGAAACAAGGGGGATAAAGAGAGAGAAAAAAGATATAGAGGTAGACCGAGGAATGCGGTGGTACGGCTGAGCGAATTTTTTTTCAATTTCGCTGATGCGTCTCGCACTCTCGCGAGTGAGCTTTTCTTCTACAATGGCTTGTCTAAAATATTAAAGCTTTTTTCCTATAATCCTGCGGAATCTGGCATAAAGAATTTTCATTACTACGCTAAATCGTAAATTTAATTCTACATCGTTTGTTTCCAACCACTTGCATTAATTATTATAATAACAACTTCTTCATCATTTCAAGTATCCCATAACAAACGTACAATTAATCACCTCCAAGTATCCACTATAAGCATCGCAACAAATATTGAAACACAACTATCACCCCCACTCGACCCCATTCCATCGCGCTTCTAAGAAATAAGCCCTCAATTATAACCCCCTACTCTCGTCAACCCATTTCCGCGCGTTATTTCGCTCCCCCGCCGACACTTACGCCTACGCGCGGCC
>JAPYZO010008138.1:0-11811 GCA_030522905.1 Torymus flavipes | reverse complement strand
GAGAGAGAGAGAGAGAGAGCAGCGATAGCAAGAAATTAAAAATGCGTGCGGCGAGATAAAAAAATTTCATTTTACGAAATGATAACCCGAGGGGACGAGAGAGATGAGATTGCGCGTGCATCTGGAACGCATATATATATATATATATATATATATATATATATATACGTATGTGTGTGTATACGCGAGCGGCAGAGATTGCACATGTATATATATGCACGTTTATTTAACAGGCGTATCGCGCGAGAGATTGTTTTATGCAACCGTTTCGGTTTTTGCGAAAAAATAAAAAAAACAACGCGCAGTTCCAACCAATTTCACGCGTTTGCTGTGCTGATGTTTTGATGATAAACTAAACAATATATGTATATGTATGCTAACGTAAAGATAAAATTTTGTGTGCCGTTTTATTAACGTGATTATGTTTCTTTTTATCGTTTCAGGTATGTCGAACGAAGGTGTTTGCCACGTGTAGACGTTAGAGTGACTTTGTTTTCGTAAGTTTGCCGAATTTTATCGTATTATCTTGAGCAAACGGAGGAGTATATATTTTTAAAGAAGTGCGTCGCTGGTGATAAACCATGACGTACGCGTCGGATATGAGATTGTCGCATGTATACGGCTATAACCGACGAAAATAGTCTTGTGTGTTAATGGTCGCAAAGTTCGCTAAAATAAAATAACTTGATAAATATTTTTCGGTAACTATATATAAAAAAATTTAATCGAATCTTCCCAAAGCTCGCTCTTTTTATTTGTCTGCGACCTTTCACGACCAGTCAAATAACAAACACATGCCATCCGCGCCGTAAAAACTCATTAGTCTCAAAATGCCGGAATCGCGTCAACAATATTACATTTCAAAAATCTTCCAACACACGTCCATCCGATGACAAAAAAAATCTCCTTTCCACGAATGCACCGTTCCAAGGCTATACTATATTCCACGCATCATCATCGTCACTTTTTGCCACTCGATCTGCGACTCTAGAACCCATTGGCTTACTTTTTCGCAGCAGCCACACTCACATACAGTTCCATGTATTATATATACCCTCGCGTGAGAGCGAGATATATTTCAAGGACTCGCGCGCGAGAAAGAGATTCTCACATCCATTTGCACGCTTACGCGCTCGATGCGCTCATCACGCGAATAATTAACGGCTCGCTCGTTCCTTGGCCTTCGCCCTTTCTCTTTCTCGCGAATACGTATACACACACACTGCACACACACGTGTGCGCTCACGTTCATTGAATCCCCTTATACTTACGCGCGTGCAACGCTGTATGCCTCAATCATTTTCTCCCTTTCTCTTTCGCGCTCGCGCACCTTGCATCCATTCACTCGGCGTGTATAAACACATAGGCACAAACGCGTTGAGGCTCTCGTGCTCATTATCGTTATTTACTGTTTACTTTCGTGCGCGCGTAAGCAAGAGCGAGCATATAAGCGCTATCTATCTCATCTCGCAACGGTTTTGCGCTCGCTCGGGGGTTCAGAGGTTCAAAGCGAGAGCTGCGGTTCTTTTCGAGATCTTTTTTATATGCCTTCGCTCCACTGTAGGTGCATGAGAAGATGAGATTCCGAGTATACATACATAAGCGCGTGTCTAGTTTCTAATTACCTTTGGCGAGAGAGATGCGGAGAATGATTGTTGTCTGTCTGCGGGGAAATTGATTTAGTGGAAAGGAGCTTATATACAGCGGGATGTCTAAATATTGCACCACCCGCGGGGGGAGAATGTAATAAGACGTATATAACGTTTAGCAGGAATGTGCCTCTCGCACTTTCATTCCCCATATCCACGTCCATGAACTCTTTCAGAGATATCGCGCATATATAGATATACTCTATTCAACTTTCATCTACTCAAGAATCCCGTATAATATACTACGTATTCGATTATACATCCCCCTTATCGGGAATGCCAAATACTTGCACGTTCCAGCACACGAAAGAACCATGCATAACCACACGTGCACCTAACCAAATTAGACAAAAGCCGCACACCTATACACGTATCCCACTGCCCTTCTGGCCTCCCCCTTGCAATGCGTGCATGCGCGCGATATCCAATGTATAAAGCGCGGGGGCAGTGGGACACGCGCATTCCACGGCGGTCGACACATAGGCATCCAATATTCCGACGATAGGTCGCGGTTGCGGGGAGAGAGAGAGAGAGAGAGCCGCTGGCGGTATGCGCGCGACGTGCCCTAAGAGGACGCCGTGCGGCGCGAGCAAAACTAATATATAGGAGGGGGACGAGGAGGAGGACGATTGGATTGTACCCCATTGGTCTTATTGCGAAATTTTCGATGAGAGAAGTTGGAAGTGCAGGGGTGCGCGGGGATGGTACAGTATAGTGAGGAGTGCGGTTATAATTGTGAGGCAGTGGTGGTGGACAGGGTTGATAGAAGTTTTGTGAATGATTGGAAAATTTTTTGATTATATAGGTATAAGCGATTGTAATTGATTACTATATACGGTAGCTGATTGTTTTGAGTATGTCGTGGATGAATAGAATATATACAAGAGTTATTGATATTAGTATAATTGATTGATACGATATAGGGCCAAAGAGAATGAATAGCAGAAAAGTCTATTCAATAGCATCGTCTAAAAACACGTTTATCTAACACCGGCCGCCGCATCGCAAAGCCCATATCGCTACATCCCGCAGATATACCACTCCTCCGGTCAATATTAGCAAATCATACTTTTCGCGCCGCCACCGGCGAGCGCTGCTGCACGCTTTGACTCATCGCCAACTATTTCGCGCCCCCGTTACACTCTCATATCTGCATCTCTCGCGTGCCTCGAGCGAATCTGCAATTCCGATAGTCCGCGCGCTATATGTATACCGATTTTTCCCATTGTTTGCAAAATTGCCGCTCGGCGATCGGCGGCAGCAGCATCACGCCATCTTTCTCTCGCGCGCTCGGACCATTGACTCGGCCGCAAAGCAAATAGGCCGGCAGCGCAGCTGCTGAATTATGAAACGCGCCGTTCCGGCCCGACACCCGCGTATATATACACCCACACCAACGCACAAATTGTAAGCGAGAGAGAGAGAGTGAGAGAGTGAGCGGATGGTCATAGCGTACAAAGAGAGGGAGAGAGAGGAATATCATCCGTGTGCAGATATATAAGCGCTGGGAAGTGGGGGATGCGGTGCGTGCGCCGCTTGACAAAGTTTGCGCGATTAAGGCGCAAGAGAGAGAGATGAGTGTTACGTTGGCTCGACGCGATCGTGGGATTATCTGGGAAGTTGTAGCACGAGGATGAGTGGTTAGTGTCTTTGTGGTAATTTTGTTAGAATTGTTGGGAATATGTGGCACAGTGCACTGTGTGTTTATGTAGGTTTTGGGAAAATGGGAAGTACGAGGTGTATTTAATAATTATACAGAAACCTTGATGTTATGAAGGATATTCCACTGATTCTTATATCGTTTGACACTATTTTATTATATGGAGATTTAGTTTATCTCGTGACGAGAAAATAATGTACTTTATTTTACGACCTGGAGAAGTTCATAAAGTTGATTACTATAACAACGCAAACTAAGTATACTTTTCTGTAAAAGGAATGTTCATCCTTGATTTCTTCGAATCGACGCTGATTATGCCAATATATACTTTTCCGTTGGCATAAACTTTGTCAATAGTTTATACCTGAGAAACGAACCGACGACAGTTACGACGACATGCAGAAACTCGCGATTACGTCACTATTCTGTCACTGCATGACATGTTCTCACGAGATCGTTGCAAATTGAACGAAAACACCGATTGAATATTCTCGATTACGTATTTATAGGTTAATAATTTGTCGTGACGCATCGATACCTACTACTCTACATAAAAAATCTCACTGTGGGAACTAATTGTATAGAGACTCTCGCGCGAGTCAATCAGTTAATATACAGTAAAACATTTTAATTCCTCTTATCTTCCTCGGTATGAATATTAAAACTATCTCACGTACAGGAATATTATATGCCAGCGCGAACATCACGACGTCTGTTACGCGATCTTTTTTCTGTATTTGTCGGAAGGCCGCGTTCTAAAATAAGCCGCTGCCACTGCCCGGCGCGTATATTTCTTTTTTCCAGACAAATCCGTTTTCGCACGGCCTATTGCAACACGCGCTGCGCAGTGTTCGGACCGATTGTATACAACAACACCGACGATTGCGCAAAATTCCCGGCGAATTAATCTATCCTCTATCTCTCTTGTATACGGAGAAAAAAAAACAACGTGGAGCATTGTATAACGTAAAAATAAAGGTGACACGTATATATAATGGACGAACTTGACCCTGACCGATGTGCGATAATTTTCGGGTGTGTATAGGCAAATGACGCAGAAAAATAAAAAGAAGAAAAAACATGTTCGGTTCGTCTCCGCACGGATTATCTTCGGATAGCGCGAGAGCGTATCTAATCACGGTCTATAAATAACCTATATGCGCGGTCGAGAACTCGCAGCCGGTGTGGCTCCGGTTAAAGGTGTCTCCACAATGTTGCCGGTTTATGACGGCGAGGCGCTGATGAACATCTAAATATGCATCAGGTGCCTTTGTCGCGCAAAATTTATAATGTCTTGATTATTCCTTTATTTCTGCGTATAATATGTTGATTACTTTGCGGTGCGCGAAAAGTGGTCTTGTAATTATGAAAATTACATTCTCTACCGCTCGTTTCTTTTTTTTTTAATAACTTAGAGAGCCACGTTTCTCTAGTCGACCGGCGAATGTGCAATAAAGACTGATATATGGAGGCTTTCGAATGCTCATTGGTGCTAAATATAACCGCGGAATTATAAAAATGATAACGAAGGTCCTTTTGCGGATTTTTTCGCTTACATATTTTTGTGATTGATGGTTAAGAATATAAGTCATGCTACGAATGTTTTATACTTTCCATTGAAAAAGTAATATTAAAAAAACACATTGTACTGTCATTTTCTTAACTTATGACTATATACCTGTACATATCTGTATATTAATTTATAACCACGAGTTCTCAACTCATTTGCCTTTCCATCTAAAAACATCTCTCTAAATCCCGCCATTAAATCCAAACTTTCCCCGTACAATCTATCAGTCAAGGGCCAAACCACCCGGAAAACCATATTACACCTCATAATTCTCGAACCCAAAAAAAAAGCGAGCACGGACGTCGGAAAGCCTCGTAATTGTTTCCATCGCGCTTCTTATCGTTCGTTCACGCGCACATGCACTCTCTCTCTCATGTATGTGCGCGCGGGGGCAGATTACGTCCGCGCCGGGGGTACTTTAAAGGTCGTTAACTTAATTAACGGACGTACGTAATGCCCGAATGTCCGGGGCTCTCGACGGCGGAGGCCCTGCGAAAACCGCCTTAACGAGAGACGCAGAGAGAAAGAGAGAGGTTCGTTTAAGCTTCTGTCCACGGTATTGTGCGACAATCGAGAAGCTTTCTACGTGGCTGGAATGAACTGTCTCTCACACAGTGGTATATAGTTTTTGAACGTGTCCACCCGACAAAGGGCGAGTTTCGCGGTTTCGTCGAATCACGTATGCACGTTGACGATATATAATTGCGTTTCTGGCTTTTCTATATACGATGTGGCTGAGGTATATCGTACCGTTATATTCGGATGCAGAAACATATTCATTCATTGTGATTTTATAAATTATGGTGCGAGAGTGATGTCATTATGATTTATATCGCGTTTTCCCATCATCATCTTCTTTAAAAATAGAATGAGGATGGGTATATTTGTAGTTGCTTACTTCACTAGTCGTTCTTCAGACTTGAATGGTTTGAATTATTCAAGAAAATTGACATAAAGGACACATAACGGTATTAAAATTGCAAGTGTAGCATTATAGCGGTGAATCATGCAATGAAGAAGGTGACACCATAATAGACTTTATCACGCCGTATATCACTTGTATACTTTAAGTATATTCTCTGACTTCAAGTCTAAAATAGAATCACAAAATATATTCAGAACCGCTCCAAATTCAACTACCTCGTGCGACCATATAATCAGCTTCTATATACAAATCTATCTTCCGAAGATACAAAAACCATTGTAAAATAGATTGGTAGACAAATAATGGCTTTTCTACTTCACGTTTCACACGTGGACGCAGCCAAATCACCTTTGCGCACCTTGCACATATACAGTCAAAATAACGCATATATAGGTGACGCGTTGCTGCTCTCACGTTAAGTGTCCGCTCACGTGAAATATTGCCGAGCTCTAGTCCCTGTAGCCTGTCGTCTTAAAATCCTCGCCGCGTGGAAGTTGGCCCACCGTGATATATTGCTTATTTGCCTTCCTTTTTTCGGTGAACGCAAGGGGAGATTCAATGGGTAAAAATGAGATATTTTCCTTGGGTGTATGTCACACACGGGAGAAATTACTACCTTGCCGTTGATATGAGTAGGGTTTTTTTGGAAAAAGTGTTTGGTTTTCTTTTGCCGAAATTTCAATGTTTTTGCTAAAGTGAGTATGATGCGATTTTTGAGATATATTTCAATAAGATAAGCAAGTTATATTTATTACTACTTTTTATTAAAATTTGTCCCTAAACCTTTAAGAAATCCGTATACGAAATTCTAATAATATTCCATAAAAAGAAAAAATACACATTAAAAGCTAATACTTGTATCCCAAAACACCATCTGCGCATTAAATTCGAGTACCCGCGACACCCTCAATAAAAGTCCCCCATACCTATACTAAAATTCACAAAGAAAAAAAAAGAGGAAGCCAAACAAAAATCACCTGCGTGTAGCCCGTCTGACGCTCCTTGCGGGACACCCAGCTTTACAGAAATTTGACTTCGCCCCGCCCACACGTGAGGTGCGGGCGATAAAACTCAAACTAGGCCCAAGGCACAAAGGATTGACTCACAGAGATTTTCCGGGCGTCCACTTTCCATCTCTCTCTCTCCTCAAAACTTCGCTTCTCGCGCGATGGGAAGAAGAGATAGCCGGCGCACATAAATACCCACGCTCTTCGTCCCTTTTTTTCGTTTCTCCGAGCACCAAGCCTCGACTGATCTTCATCTCAGGCTTTGTTCGTTTGTTTGGACGATGTGTGACTTCAAGTCGAGCTGGTCCTGTTTTTTTCCTCTTTTATAACCTTGCTTGTGAAGTCGAGGCGCGTCGTTCTTCTTGTCTGCGGGCTCTCTGGGACCCAAGAGAGTCTAAAAATACAGTGTCACTCTCTGATTTGATATTAAGCATGGGGGTTCAAGCTGGCATTTCGGAAATGTTTATGATTTATTAATGAGGAGATATGCGCTCGCCAGACAAACGTGGACGGGTGCTGTAACAAAAAAAAATTGGTGGATGCATAATTTAAAAAAATGTTTTCGCCTCTTTTTTATATTATGAAAAGATACATTTAGTATAGTTAGCAGAAGTAAATATTACCTGAATATTGAATAAGAACGTGTAAAGTGAATGGTTTTAAAAATCGTTATAGCAGAGAAACAATAAGTATAGGAAATGTTGACAATAACATTTACTCGCGGCGATTTTATGACTCGTAAAGTATGCAAAAACAACTTTATAGACTTGACTTTCAACTCCCACCTTGAATAACCTCCATTTTACATAAAAATCTATGGACCAGTTCATAAATAATTCTCAAACCCATCCTCAACGTCGAATTAATTAACACTAGTACAAAAAACCACACACTCTTCCAACTACTCGCTTCCTGTTTACAATACCGGCCATTCACGTCAAGTGCCATCTCCTCCACCTCTATAGCTTCCTTACAAAAATTACCCTTCAACAGCGCGCTAAATTTAAACTTTTTCTCCTAAATCCTCGAACCGATCCGAACTAAAATAA
The DNA here is from genome assembly GCA_030522905.1 of Torymus flavipes. Classification (NCBI taxonomy): domain Eukaryota; kingdom Metazoa; phylum Arthropoda; class Insecta; order Hymenoptera; family Torymidae; genus Torymus; species Torymus flavipes. The sequence goes on along the minus strand of JAPYZO010008138.1, from coordinate 3,951 downwards.
AGCCCGGACGAATTCTCGAATGATATTCATAAGCTCGGAATCCAGCTCAAAACGCGCGGTGAAAAAACAAACTCCTTCCTCGTTCTCGACTTTCTACTATATACTACACGGGAGGTTACGCAACGGCCGACCGGCCGGCAAGCCGTCCGTTGATTATTTTTCATAGCTCCGCGCGGTTCGGGAATTTTTAAATGGCGGTTGAATGAAACCGGTTCTCCCGCGCGTATACGCTCTCGCACTCGCTCGCTGGTCGCCGGCTTCTCATCTTTACGCTTGCGGCCTGCGGCCTTTCCTTTTCTCTCTTTTCGCGCCAAGAATCCGATATCTCTCGGCACGAGAGAGAGAGAGAGAGAGGCTTCGCTGCGTATATGCGCTAGGAGCTCCACGAGAGTCAAGGACGATGATCGAGAGAAATTTGCTAGATTGGAAATATGCTAATTCTCCTTCTCTCTTGCGCGCGAGGAGAGGACTTAGGGTTCCGCGAACGTCTAGGGTTCGCTGAGTGAGTGAGAGAGGGAATATAATTATAATGGGAATCGGCGGAGAGGCAGATTTATCGAGTGGAATGGCCACTCTCTGTCGATCGAGTTAATTGCCTTTCGAATGGATTTTCCACTCGCGTGGAGAGAGAGAGGGAGAGAAGTTTCGCTCTCGGAGGGCGGCTGTACGGAGCGAAATGCCAGGAGATCACTCTGCTTTTGAGTTGTACGCATTCCAGCGTGTAAGAAGAGATTTTTTGAATAAGATACGCGGGAGACAAGTGTGCGGCTGTGACTCTCGGGGGAGAAGAAAAAATTGATTTCTTATTCATAAGGTATAAGCAAAAAACGACTTGTTTGCTGAACTTGTCTGGAATGAGATTCTTGAGATTCTGCTGAATGGATTTCGATGTATGACATGTACCTTTGCATAACGGCTGATAAAGCTTAATCAGCTTTTGCTTGGATATTTTGCATAATATTGAGCGATCGTGGAATTACTTTAGTTTATTTATAAATTTTATGAGTAGAAAGTTTTTTAAGTTTAGTATACGCTTTATGTAAGACAGTTTGTACACATGTGTGTACCATGAGTATTATTTGCATTTCTTGCATTTTTTTGCGTCATTACGGCTAATTAATTACCGCTATTACTTGCGATAATTATATTATAATAATATATTCTGGACATATTTGGTTACTCGGAGTTGATTAATAGTTTAAAAGCAAAAACACGCTCGAATTCGTCGGGAACGCGCGCTATCGATAACTTTCTCTTTGAGGTACAGGAGAAATTATATGTTACACGCTTGACACAATGGCTTTCATACTGAAATACTTTGAAGAACTGTGTCAATCATCAATATATTTAAATGCAATAAAAATTATATTTCAATATATTATATTTATTGAAAAATGTATTATGCTGTCTCAAAAGTTGAAGTACGACATTATTGTACATAATATCATAAATATACAAAAAATCTCAATGAATATACAACTAATCAATCATTAAATAATATATAAACAATATCGCATGTTAACTCAGCTGACAGAATTATATATCTCAAATCAAAATTTTTAAAACCTTCGATTAACCATATCTACATATTCCTGCGGTAAACACGCGCATTCCCGTATATTTTCCATCGTAAACCCGAAATTCAACTTCAGCGCAAACATATCTGTGCGCAAAACGTCGATAATCGTAAAATTACACAGCTCTCTTACCCGCTTTTCAAGTTATTCTCTCCTCCCTCTCGCCTCTTGCACATCATTATCGAACCTCCTCCTATATATATATATATATATATACCAGCGCGCACTAAAAGCAACGCGCCCGTCGCACATCGGTTCGGACAATTTTATAAATACCAACCGCTCCGTATAAATCATATTTTCCTCCCTCGAAAAATACGTGGTGTAGGATGTTTTCTCCTCTCTCCTCGACCTCATGTATAAAACAGCCAACGACGACGGGCATCGCGAAACTCACTGCCTAAAAAGGCGAGAAGGAGACGACGACACGAGGAGCGAGAGCATCCTCTCTTCGCTCGCCGATAAAAAGGCGAATTTTATTCTCGCGAAATCGAAAATCCATTCGTGCTAAGGAGAGAGGGAGAGAGAGAGCGAGACCACTTCTCTGCGGCCCTCTCCATATTTTCGCGAAGAGGCGCGCGCAAGAGGGATGCAAAATGCAGGAGAGAGAGAGAGGAGGGCTTGCGCACGCAATCCGTTTCGGTTGGCGAATTTTCGTGAATTCCTGATAAGAGGAGATGCCAAGAAGAGGCGGAAAAAGAAAACAAGATGGAGAGGAGGGAGAGAAGGAGATGGAAAAGGCTGATTAAGTTATTTGCGAGCGCCGTGAGTGCTGCTGCTGCCGCTGCTGCTGTTGTGAGACTTTAAAGAGGACGGCGACGAAGATGTACGTTGGGGGTGGAGGATGTGCTTTTCAGGAAAGAGAGACGACGTAATGGTCGGGCTGTTTTTGATCCTTTGAGGGACGACGCAGAGAGAAGCAGGAGATTAGCGGTATTTGGATTTAAGGAGAATGTATAGTTTGATAATAATATTTGTACAGCGTTTAGAGATTATTAATTCCAGACAGATGTATAATTTAATCTTTGTAATTTTCGGCGAAATTTAGCATTTTTAATGAATAATTATCAAAGATATATGATTATGTGAAGTGAAGAAAATGTTAACGTGGAATATCTTTCTTTTTGTTTCAGGTAATTTTCGGCCACTTTCTATTCAAACTAGAGGTTGTTAACAACTGTAGTAAGTAACAACTGCACTAAGCACCCACTTACACAAGTTTCAAAATTATCCCTACTCTGGTCTAAATTTCTGTCCCTTTATTATTTCCATTCTTTCAAAGTTCATTTCTTAAGATGCAGAAACAAAAGCTTCACCCAAAAGATATTAATATTTCACTCTCTCTCTCTCTCTCTCTCTCCTCTCCTTACATTTTTCAAATGACTACTCCGTGTCTCATCCGAAAAAAGCCGTCCCTTCCCACAAAACTTTATTCCCCTAATAACCGTAACCCCGCCATCTCGTCTACACATTGGCCTTGAATACATATTTCCGTCCTCGGAACTTCTTTCTTTACCCGTGGCACACTCGAAAAAACCACCCGAAAAACAGATCAACAAACATATCCCCGGCGCAATAAAAATTTGCGAGAACAACGCTGCTGGAAGGAGAGAGAAAACTTCGGCCTCGGGACACACCAGCCAGCATCATCCCTCGTAAAAAGCCGGCAGCAGCTAGCTCCCGCGCCTAATAAATTATCCACGAAGGAGGAACGCGCAGCTTTACTCTCTCTCTCTCTCTCTCTCTCTCTCTCTCTCTCGCGAATTTTACTTCTTGCCACCACCGCGTACATATATATATACACACACGAGACTCCAAATAAAAAGCTCTGCTGCCGTACACCGAGTCATTTTATTTAGGACACGAAACGTGTGTATATACACATGTGTGTGTGTGTATATACACACGCAGGCTCTTTCTTCCGCGCGCGAAGTCTGAAAAGTTTGCGCAAAGCACTCTCGGAGGTTTTTGCCTCTGGAGCGAGAACGCCTTACCATATCCATAGGCTGACATTTGCCATCCCGAATATAAAGTAGTTCTCGCGCGTCGGCGAAATTCTGAGTGTCGGTGTGTGTGTGTGCGCGCGCGGCTTGCGGCTTCGGCAACAACTTTGTAGGCGAGTATCGTCGCGCGTTTCTCTCTCTCTCTCTTTCTCTCTCCTTCTTTGCAGACACCTTTGAACGCACGACGCGTTGCACAGGCTTCTCTGGTGATGCTGTGTCCTTTCTTGCAGAAGCGCGAAAGTGCGTTTTAAAGCGAGATGCTATGAAGTGTGCGCTCTTTTTGGGTTATTTCGATATTTAAAAAAAAAAATGAAATTATGAATAGTTATTAAATAAGAATTTTTACTGTTAATAATATTTAAATTTTAAGT
>JAPYZO010008136.1:0-10889 GCA_030522905.1 Torymus flavipes | reverse complement strand
TTTTTTCAAATCGTAATTTCTCAAGAACGGTTCTATGTATCTGAATCAGATGGGTGGCATTCGAAAGAGAATTTAAATACCTTCATTTTCTAAAAAAAAATTATTTTTCTAGCTATCACGGTTCTTTTGTTATTAATAAAAACGTAAACATTGAAAAATGAAAAAAATGAGTCTGGTATGTCCAACTATTGCAGGAGTGAAAATTGACTTAATCGCTTCAAAACTCCTTGTAGAAATGGATTTTGGATAGTTTTTGGTCGAGTTATTTGGGTAAAATGATTGGTCAATAAATTTCAGAGATATTTGAGGTTAAAAAATTTAAACCTTTTTTCAAATCGCAATTTCTCGAGAACAGCTCTATGTATTTTTTTTTAAATATCATAATTCCATAATGATGTTATCATCATCATTATATTATAAAAGTATGTAGTATTTGCGTCAAAATTTAATGTGTCTGAATTTTCAAGATTGAATTTTTGAGTTTAAGTATTCATGAATAATTAAAGTAGTATAAGAATATTCATGTATCAATTGTGATGCAACAAAGCAAAGATAATAATCCGTCATGTTATCTCACGAGATGCCCCATTGGCAAAAGGCCTACAGCAAGCTAGCGCTAGAATACTAACGAGAAAAGAATCAAAGAAAGAGGAAGAAAAACAAGAAAGAGGTTAAAATATTTTTAGTAAAATTAATAAATGAACAAATTGAGTTTTTTATGTCTAACGATTGGGGAAGTAAAATTGACCTTATTGCTTAAAAATTTTTTATAGAGGTAGTTTCAGAGATATTTGAGATTAAAATTTGTTAAAATTTTTCTGTTTCAAATCGTAATTCGAATAAACATATTTTATATTTGAACTATATACTATACATATCGGAGCGATAAATTCTGTTGGAGGAAGCTACGTGCCAATATATTGGCAGCGGTTTTTCAATTTGCAATTGATAATTTCAGAATTTTTCAACGACGGATCCCTAGATAATTATTTGAGGAACGAAAAAAGTTTTTTTAGTCTACGTTATTGAAAACAATAACGATTTTTTATTTTCTGTCTGAGAAAAAATATTTTGAAAATATAAGTATGTCAGATAATTACCAAAATATATATGCCAAGGGCTTCAGAATAATATAAACGTACACCGAAACTGCCAAAAATAATCTTCAACTAAAAAGTTATTATTCATAACATTCCGAAGAAATCCAACGATATCCAACGTCCCATTTAAACGGTATAGCAAAGGCCCATATTCCATTTATTTCAAACCAAACAACCTTCGTTGCCATAAAACCTTCTCCCACAGCGATTGCCCCGATCATCTTACGCAATAACCTTTCCCCTGACAAACCAACGTACCTTGTCCTGAAGCACGTCCACCTTGCCCTTGAGCTCGCTGCGTTCGCGCTGCGCCGTCTGCAGCTGTCTCAACAGCTCCTCGTCCTTGTTGCTGCCCCCGCCCGTAGTGTCGCGCGGCCAATTGCTGGACATGCGAATTTGCGCCTCGAGGCCGGAGCGCAACACCTCGCTATTGGCCACCTCATTCTGAAGTCGAGTGTTCTGATCGCCGAGCATCTGGTTGGCGTGGCGTAACTCGTTCAGGCTCTGCTGAAGGTTTTCGTGGCGCTCGATCAGCACGCGACGATCGCTCTCCGCGTTTGACAGCTGTTTTTGGAGCTGAAATGGTTGAGGGGGAGTTTGTAATGGGGAAATAGTACAGTGGGATATATTGCTAAAAAAAGGCGTTTATAGATGAGATGAGTGTCGAACAGATATCTTGCGTTTGGCTAGAATTTTCAGGATTAGACAGGAGACTAAAGGGGGTCTTAGAGCCTAAAGATATAAACTTTGAAGACCAAAATCACCTAAAGAAATATTTAAAAATAAAATTTTTTATATATACCAATTATGTACTAAGCGTAGGCACAATTTCTGATAAAATCGTCCAAGACAATCGCTGAATCTATTTTACTCAAAGATATTGGCTTTCTAAAATATTGGCTTTAGAAAGTTTTATCAAAGCCAAAATCTTAGAAATGCAATATCTCTGAGTAAAATAGGTCGTGGACAATTTTATCAGAAATTATGCCTACTTTCAGTATACAATTAGTATATATAAACAATTTTATTTTAAAATATTTTTTTAGGTGATTTTGGCTTCGAAGGGGGTGATTATACTTACATTTGCTGATATCTTATAGCTGTCAAAATTCTAAAATAATCCTTCAGTAGGTCGATGCTGTTTTAACAGCTGCGGCATTGTAAGGGGTATCGAAAGTTATTTTCGAATCATTTAAATTGCTTATAATCTAAATTTCATTACATATATTTTACGAGCAATGGTTTGTAGATAACCTTTATCATAATTTGCAATTATTTTAGTATTTGCAGAAGTATTTAACAGCACTAAACTTCTACCTTTGATAGTGCGTAAGATCGTGATTAATTTTTAGTTTTATTTAAATTAAATATGCGGACAAAAAATTAAATTAAATTAAAATTATTAAATTTATTTCACGCGACAAAATTTTGTGGTAAAAATTATACTATATTTGATAGTAGTAAAAGTGGGGCAGATTCTTATACTCATAAAAACGATTTAGAATGAAAATTTCTATTAGTTTGTAATTTTTTACTACAATTTTTTTTCAGTGTAAAGCCTCTATTTTTTTAATATAAAAAATATAATAATATAATTAATTAATATTTAAATATTTATTGTAGAATTTAGCAGCGAACAAATTTTTAAGTGCGTTGTTTATAAAGATATAATTTTTAAAACTACATAGAGTAATCATGACTGGAAAAGCTGACCATAATGAAAGCAAAAGTGGTAGGCATGAAGGATTTCATATACAAGAGATTCTTGAATTCAGACGAAGCTCAGGGGGTAAGATCAGGGACAACCACTCCTCACATTTTGACTTGCCTGTATAAAAACAAAACTTTTTTTCTATTTTTTTAGTTTTTTGTTTTTACTTTTCTTAATTATTGAAAGTTAAGTAACAAAACCTCATTTTATCGAACAAATCCGGATTAGTAAAATCTCCCCAACTCTTTTTTTATATTGAAAACTTTCGTTCTGTTCAAGTAATGATTCATTAGATTCGAATTTGTTTAGAATCGAAATGGCACCCAAAATCCAAAATTTGCCCACAACTCAACAACTACTGTATTTTACAACCGTACTCTCTCACCTGCTTCATTTTATCAATATCGCTCTGCGAATGGGCGTTTATCTCCATGAGGCACCTGTTCAAGTGATTGATCTCGCTCTTCATTTCGCTCTCGGTCGTCGCTGCCTTCTCGAGTGAGTGATTCATCTGGTCGATCGTACCCTTCAGCGAGATGCAGCGCTCCTCGAGACTCGCTATCGTGCGTGCTTGAATTTCGCAGCGTTCTTGCAATTTCTGCGTTAACCACAATGGCGATTAATTGTATAGTGGATTTTTTTTTCTACACGCGACATGGGTGAATAATAAATATTACCTGAATGTTGGCGTCTTTTTCTGCGATGATCATTTGCAATCTTTGGAGATCGCCTTCGAGGGACATTCGCACGACCTCCATCTGCGTGCACCGATTCTCGAGTTTGCTCTGATCCTCCTTTAGCATTCGTTTGTCGTTCTCGAGCTTGTTAATGGCTTGTCGCATTTTTTCTATTTTGTCCTATATGAAACGTTAGAATTAATTTACAAAATATATAGCATTTTATAGAGAACTTAAACTGAAAGAATTTATATAATGCTCGAAACGTACTTCATGCAGTATCTTCTCTTCGCATCCAGTGGTGAGCGCGGTTTCAAGATGAAGCACCTTTTCTCTGAGTCGGTCGCATTCGTCGATCTTTTCCTCCAATTTCTCCGCCTTCACATAAAAATTATAGTATTAATATTGTATTCAACAAACACTGAGCACAGCAGGTTTTTAAAATTTAAAAGAACAAATATTTATGTTGAATACCTGTCCTTGTGAAATTGTCTGCTTCTGTAAGAACTTAGATTCAAGAGCATTTTTCTCATCTTGTAGGTTTCGAATATTGGCCATCAAAATGTTCAGCTTAGTGTCGATTTTACTTTGGTTTTCTTGAGCTTCGATCAGTTGTTTCTTCGTACCGTTCAATTCTGTTTTACAGTCATCCTAAAAATCAAATCAATTAAATGAACTTGCGTTATAAATTATATTGACAAATTATAACTTTTTGTTAATTTGATACTAACTCTTTCCCGCTCTATTTGGGCTACTTGTCGCATAAGTGACTTAACACCTCTCCTCACTGATTCTGGATCAATGTCCAAGATGATCTCGCGACTTCCTTCGGGGTGCTCTTGCACTGGAAAAAATAAAATTTTCGTGTCAAAGTTGCTCAGAATATTAGTTAATTACGTAAATATATCAGAGATTTGGTTTTTGGATATTTTTCAAATTGAAGATCTTTGTTACTTTAGCAAACATTTTTACGAAAGCATCGTATTAAGTATTTAGTTAACTGACAAATCACCTGCCTCTTACAGCATCAACGTCATTCCTTACCAAAACTTGAAAAAAAAACTTCATCTTAAAAAATAATCAAAAGAAATCTCACTTCGAACAGGACTGTAACGCCTGGACGGACTTGACGGTTTGAACGGCATGCTGAAACTTCCATCCAGCTGAATTCCAGCGATGCGCCTCAGTGTCAGCACGACACTGCTCAGCTTCTGCTCGATCTCCTTTTTCTGGGCCTCCATCTGCGACAGCTGGCAGTCTAGGGCGCGCACGCGACCCTCGGATCCGCCCAGTTTGGCCTTCAACTCCTTCTGTTGCTGTGTCGCATCATCGAGGCATACCCCGAGGTTGTGCTTCTGATCCTCGAGGGCACGCTCGCGACAACGTGCGTCCTCTATACACGCCAGAAGTTCTTGTTCGCGAACGCGGAAACGCTCGTCTTCCTCGTCGGCGCGTGTGCGCATCTTACCCATCTCGACGCGCGTCATCTCCAGGTTGTTTTCCAGCTCGATGTTCTGGAAGGAAAGTGAGGTAGTTGGGATTAAAACTTTTTGAAGAAAAATAGCTCTTTTACAATAGGGGGACAAAAGGTATTTTTAACTACTTTGACATCTCGTAGCATCATATAAATTTCAATTATCTGTATATTTTCAATTTTTGTTCGTTTTAAAACTGTATAACTCTTTTATATTAAACATTATTATTCATTACCTGCTTTCTCGTTTGATGTAGTTGCAGCTGAATACGCTCTCGCTCCTCGACCTCGTTAGCAAGTCTAGCTTGCAACTCCTTCTCACCAGTCTGCATCTGTGCATTGGCATTCTGTGATTTATCCAATTCCTCCTGAGTTAGTCTTAATTGCTGTTGAATTTGTATGATTTCGCGTTCCGTTTCTCGAAGGTTATTTTGCATGCGACTTCGGTCATTCTCCAACGACGTCTTTGCATCTTCCAATCCTAAAAGCATAAACAAAATTGTTACAGTAACCGTACATACAATTGGAATATTTCAAATTTTCTTCATTACGTACCAGCTATCTTTTGGTAAACTTCTTCCAAAGTGCGAGCCTGTTCCCTCTTTTCACCTTCGACTTGTTTTATGCGCTCTCTCAGTTCTTCGTTGGTACTATGATATTTTTCTTTCTCGTAATTTGATTCAGTCAATTGCCGTCGGACATCGAAAAGCTCTTTTCTTGAGTTTTCAATCGTCACTTCGGCTGAAAATTTTTTGATAATATTATACTAAACTTTCTCTCATTTCAAATACTATAGACAATTACCTTCTTTCAGTTTGCGGTTAGTCTCTTGTAGTTGATTGTGAAGCTCATCTATTTTGTCCTCCGACATTTGCAGCTGAACTTGCAGCTCTTCGATTTCCTTTACTCCGTTCTCCCTTTCATTTCGAAGCTCTTCGATCTTCAGCTCTAGCTTCAATTTTTCCTCGTCCGCTTTGAGTTTCGATTCGTCCAACTTGTTTTTCAATCGATTTAGCTCATCTCGTAATTTATTTATAGTGTTTCGATCCTGTTCGGCAAGAGTCGTGGATTCTCTTCGCAGCCTATCCAAGCTTCCTTTTTCCTCGTCTAACTCCCTCGCAAGGCATTGTAGTTTTTCGATGAGAACTTGCTGATCTTGATGAGCTAGAAAATTCATTAATCAATAAAACTCATTGGCTTTAAATCTACAATTCTACTGATGATTTATATCCTACCGATCAACAGGCACTGTTGTTTATCATTTTCAGCTCTCAAGAGAACTTCTTCGTGCTGCTGGCACAGATTGTCAATGTAATTCTGTAACTGCTCTATTCTCTGATTCAATTGCGATATCTCAGAGTCTTTCTCGTTATTCAACTGTGCCAAATTTTGCTGCAACTTTTTCTCTAACGAAACTTTCGTATGTTCCTGAAACCAAAAAGAAAATTAACAAAACTTTCTTCTCCAACACTTTTATGCATTCCTCGATCACCAAGATCTACCTTTTCTTCGTTCAACTTCTTAATAGCGTCATCGCTCTGCTTCTTAATATTCATGATGATTGTTTGGAATTCAGTCTCCTGCTTCTCACCCATCTGGGTGAAGTTCTGCTTAATATCTCTTGCGTGTTTCTCGCTATTCTCCAGTTCTTTTGTCAATCGCTGAATTTCGCCTTTGAGACTCTCCTGCTTTATTAGCAGCTCCTGCTGGTCCTTTTCCAACTGATTTTTCTTTACAACGGTAGTTTCAAGGTTACTCTGCGTATCAAAGAGGTTGCCCTCCAGTGACTCCTTCTCACTGCGCATGGAGGCGAGCATCTCTTGGTACCTTTGGATCTCCTTCTCGCTCGTTTCTAACAGCACCTATGAGATAAAAATAAAAGAACAATGAATAAATGCACAATACAACGAAGCATGATAAAATGAATTTCACCTGTTTCTCCTCGTTATCCTTGACGAAATCTTCCAGATTCCTATTCAACCTGTCATGGGTCTCGCGTGCCTGCTCGTAGCGCTGCTTCAATCTCATGTATTCTTCATTCAGCGTTTCTTTCTTCCTTGCAAGAATCGAGAGCTGATTGCTGAGATCGCCTCGTTCACGGGTCACCTGTGCTAACTCCATCTCCACCTTCTCTTTTTCCATCTCAAGGAATTTCATCTTCTCATGGAGCGTTACCTTCTCTGACTCAAGATCTAGCCTCGTCTGCTCGGCTTGGAGCAGCTCCTTGCGCAGCGAGCCCAGGTCGTTTTGCTGATCGGAACATTGGCTGGCTAGCTGGTTCTTCTCCTCATTAACTTTCTTCAGTTCATCCTGGAGTCTGGCCAAGTCCTGCTCGTGACTCAGACACACGGTTTGGATTTTGGATAGTAGCTCCTCCAAGTCGGATTTTTCTAGCAGTACGCGTTCTAGGTCTAGTTCCAGGTCGCCCTTGCCCTTCTCCACCTGCGACATGTAGTTGTCTGACTCGAGTTTCTGCTGCTCTAAAACATCTCTTGCCAATTGTGCACGATTGAGCTCTTCCCGTAAGCTTAGCACTTCTTCTCTGAGTTTGCTCGAGCGTTCTTCCTCGATGCGCAGGCTCGTTTCGCGTAGTTCGCAGTCCTTGTTGACTCGGTCCAACTCGTTTTGAAGATAGCATTTTTCGTCCTCCAAGCTGCGGCAGACCTTTTCTAACTTAGCGTTAAGCTTCTCGATTTTTTCGTAATCGGAGCTCAGATTGTCGATCGCGCCCGCGTACTCGATGCGGCTCTTGTCCAGATTCATCTTCTCGCTGCGCACATTATCCAGGGCCTTTTGCAGCATTTCTTTTTCTTGAGATAGTTGTAGGTTTTGAGATCGAAGAGAGTCGATCTGAAGAATCGTTTCCGAGCTCTTTTCTTCCAAGACGAGGACGCGCTCTTCCAGACTTTCGGATTGTTTGCGCGAGATACCAAGTTGTTCTTTGCTTGTTTGCAGCTTGACCTATTTGAATAATGGCGAATAAAATTTAGATGCATTGTTTTACCAGAAATTAAAAGATCTCCATATTCTAAACTCTAGCTTGTCCTTATTAACGGGATGCAAAACATAATTTTTACTGACTGAATAAATTTCACTGCTTCGGGGCTATATAGAAAGAAATATTTCCAATAATTAAAAATATAATATAGCCTCGAAACTATGAAATTTACTACGTCACTAATATTTTAAGTGCAGAACCCCTTTTATCCTATATACATCCTCAAACCGCATCTCACCTGTAGCTCGTGTATGGTCAGATGATACTTGTGCAGGGCTGCCTGGACCGCGCTGATCGTGCTCTCGGCGAAGGCTGGCGTCGCGTTGCCGCGCGCCGGCCTCTTCAGCCCGCCCGGCAACGGCATTGCGCCACTCGGCGACAGGTGGACGTGCGGCGTCGCCTGGACGTTGTTGGCGTCGCGCGTCTCCGCGTCCTGGATCACCGCGTGCGCGACGTCTCGGAGAGCGGACTGCAGGACGTCGATGTCCTCCTGGAGACGGAGCTTCTGGTTCACGCCCGCCTCGGCGTCCGCGCATTTGTCTTCGAGCGCCTGAACCTGGGAATTTATGGAAGTAATATTTTTTAATGTTTTATAAATGAATATTTTCTGTTTGAGCTAGCATTAATTACAAATAAATTAGACAACCGTACTAGTTTGTATATTATGCCGAATAGCTCACTAAGACGATTTGCTTTTTTTCAATTTTCATTTTTATTAATTTAATCAATAATTGCTTATATTTAATTGTACTAAACAGATTTAGTTAATGGAGTATCGGGAATAAAATTCTACTTTTGTACCGCTATTCAGGTAAAAAAAGTGTCCATTATAGTGAAGTCGAATAAAGTCCATTTTTGACGGTCAAATTTTACATAATTTCAACATATTTTTCAACAATTATCAATGAATAGCTCAAAAATGGGCGCTACAAAAATATACTACTTCTAATTACGTAATTCATAATTAATAAATAGTAATAATTATGATGCTAAATGATATTAAAATAATTGAAATACTTGTTTCAAACGTAAAACTTTTCGCTCGTTTGATATATTAAATAAAGTAATTTCCAAAAATCCAGTGATATTGAAAGAAAATTTCTCTTTTACAATGAAAATATTGACTACCACTATATAATTCACCTTTACTCATTTCATTTGGCAAATTATCATATTTCAATAAAACATTAATGAATATTAACTTATTCACATGACAATATGAAGCCATGTCCATTTGTAGGTCGAAGTACTAAGTTATTCATAGTGCAGTATGACAATTATCTTTTTCAATAAGTGCAAATATACCGATATTCCAGCTCTCACCCACTAAGAAAAACTCTGATAATAAAGAAAAAAACAAAAGATAATAATCGAATAAAAATCTCATATAATACACAAAACCAAGGCACCTCGCGCACGAGCTGTTGTATCTTCTCGTCCTTGGCCCTAATATCCTGCAGCGCCTGTTCGAATCTCTCCTTCGCGGCCTGGTCAGCCCTCCTAGCCGCAGCAGCTTCCTCGCCATCCCTCTCGCTCCTCATCATCCCCTGCGCAGCGCTCAAAACCCCAGAGGCAGCAGCCGCCTGCTGCAGCTTCATCAAAAAGCTCGTGCTGCTGCAAGCGGCGACCGTATCCTGAGCCAATCCACCTAGCTGACCGCGCATTTTGTCCAGATCGCGCTCGGTGGCGAACTTCATCTCGGAGAATAGCCGCTTGACGGAGACGACGTCGCGCCAAAGATTGAGAAGCCGCGCGTGCTCCGAGTTGTAGTACTCGTTGAAGGCCATCTCCTCCTCCTTCCATTGGTCCTCGCGCGTCGCCAGCTCGTCCCGAAGCTCGTCCCACTCGCTGCTCAGCTTCTGCAGGTCGTTCGTCAGCTCCTCGTTCGTTCGGTGCGACTCCTCCAGTTGGTCCTTCAGATTGACGTTCAGTTGCAGCAGCTTCTCGCACCTAATGTGTATAGGTACCCCCCGTAGGGTTTAGTGGCAATTCTCGGCCCTACGCTGTCTCTATGGTGCGGGTCTACGGTGCGAGTGGGAATAGGGTATATAAAAAAAAACAGTGCACGAGTACGTGTGTAAAAGTGATAATGTATATATAGGGGTTACCGGGCGCGCTCCTCATGGAGCTTGTCGAGGGCGACGTCGAGGTTGTTTATTTGCTCCTCGCGCATCGTCTGCTGCGCCGCCTGGAGTATCCGCTGGCTTGGCAGTGCGGCGCTCATCATCAGACGGTCCTCGTCTGTCGGCAGTGACTTATCCAACTGACTTTCTAGCACCGCGCAGTGCTGCTTGTATTGGAGTACCTGCGGGGCCACGAGGGTCATGCGAATTATCGCGGTTTTATCAAAAACTGGGTTATTTGGCAGAGAGTTTATATAGTTTGGGTAAAGGTGCAGTTTCTAATTTATTGCGTTTATTCTGTTATCTTAGATGGGCTGAAAGCCGTTTCACAAAACGATTATGAGTACTGCTAGAATGTTTTTACGATTGTTATGGGGTATTTATACTACTTTACTGCGTCAAATATGTTGTCTCCTTTTTTTTTTCAAAGTTTAATATACGGATGGCTAAGGTATCGAAACTTATTTTGTAGGGTGAAATAGATGGATTGAAAGACAAATAAATTTATAAAATGAAGTTATTTCTATAATTATGTCATAACTGCGAATAGTAGTTTTTTCGGTGCATTTTTTCGGATAAGGAAGATAAGAAAATAAAAAAAATTTATGGGGCAGTATAGTTTCGCCGTAAATATAAGATATCACGATTAGAAAAATCAATAATTTCCTCCTTTTTACAGTTAGAATAATTTTTTTTTTAGTATAATAACAATTTCCAAGTTTTAAATAGTCAACGTTATTAATATTTCTGTGTGAAAATAAAACTTTTCCGTTTATGTGCAATTCTCATGAAAGTGGCGACAAAAC
>JAPYZO010008127.1:0-10665 GCA_030522905.1 Torymus flavipes | reverse complement strand
GGTCGCCGGTTTAATGGCTTTATAATTGAGGAATGTATGTTGAGCGAAAAATTCATTCCGCGCAAGATGGGCCATCAAAAGTAAGTTATTACCTGGCGAACGGGCACAAAATTTTGGTCGGCGGCATATATTTTAAAAATTATACGAATGTCTGAATCTTTGGCTATGGTAAAATATGATTTATCATGATCTGTCTCGTAAATTCTCATTACCGCACTGATTTGCAAAACATGGCGGTTCATTACTTTTTTGTACAGAAAGGATTATTCTCCGCGTCAATGTTTCAAATAATTTTAAGTACTCTAAACCATGAATCTGGAAAACGAAAAAAAAAAACGATGATTCCAAATAAGCATCTGCAGAACAGCACCACTGTCCAGCGGTTACCCTTGCGCAACCTCTTCGCAGCTCTTCTTCCCAACACCACAACGCGCAATAATATCCGCGAAAACCGCCGCTAATTACGCGAGACCGCGCGTGCGACTTTACGGCCGTCACCTTTTCCGTCCGCACAGACGACAAAACCAGTCTCTTCGACTCAAGGCAAAGAATCATCATCATCGTCGTCGTCACCGCGCACTTGGACTCTCTCGCGTCTTTTACGAGAGGAAAAGACGATTGCTGCTGCTGCTGCTGCTGCTGCTCCTTTGTCTTCTTTGACCCTCGTCGCACGGGCTTTATTAGCCTTCGCATTCGCTTGCGTCTCTCTGTGTGTGCATATTTGCCTCGCGGTCGGTTTGATGGCTCTCCCTTGGGGGAAGACAGAAAGAACGTTTTAAGAAGGTATATATGCGCACGCTGTTGGTCTTGAAGAAGCGCATTGACTGCTGTGGCTCTTTTTTCTTCCTTGGGGGATTTTTTGTTTGGGAAGAAAAGGGTTTTGCAAGTTCATGGGTGGCAGCGGGGAATTTGCGAGTCTTGGGTTGGTAATAGATACGAGGGTATAATTTAGGAGGGAAGGGTTAGCAATTGGAGTTATATTGTCGGGGAGGTATTGACTTGCGTTTTGCTTTGAAGATTATCCTATGACGTTCTATACTCTTGAATAACTGTATTTTAAACTTCATACCGAGTTGGATTATCATATATACATTTATATTCATCGTATATGAAATATCATTGATTGAAGTATTAAAATTTTGAATGCAGATAAGATTGAAAGTAAGATTTACTTTTATTAAATTCCCAATATACTTATACTTTATTATTGTGAAATTAATGACTTCTAAAAGCAGAAAACTGATTTCGATAATATCACAAAATTCTGGCACTGAAATGTATCTATTATACGTGACATAAAGTAATCAACCCAATCGACGAATTACGTACGACTGCGTTAGGTAAATATCTACAAAATTGACTTGACTATTACTAAATTAACCTCTTCCGCGCAATATTTCCACGCACCATCCGTAACGTGATTTACGCATTAATTAAAGTATAACGGCGCGAACGCTTGCGCGTCGGAATAATTGTAAAATACGCAAATTAATCATCGTCCGTAACCCCCCCGAAGTATCGGGCACACACGTCGCGCTTTTGACTGAAAATTGGAATATAAATAAAGAAAGATGAATAATCGCGCATCGGGGCACAAAGGCAATAAATCATAAAAAGTCCATTCTCTCTCTCTCACGCCACATTCATAACGTGCCAATAGCTCTAACGCGATTTTCATGTTCAAAGAAGAATCGGAGAGAGTACAGTGAAAGCCGCAACAAGCGCCGCGCGGGGAGATTCTCCGTCCACGGTGCGCTTGGAAATTCACCGTTCGTTCTCGTTGCCCTCCCCCTCCCCGTCCTCTTTATCCTTCATGTACACGCTAAATCTCTTAGAGTCGGATTATTTCACTTATCTAGAGCGAACTTTTATGCGAAAAATTATTGGAATGGAATCCGCAGCTGCAGTTGCGAGGAACGACGACTTTTTCCCGCGCGTTCGCCGTTTCATCGAAATTCAATTTTTACGTCGCATAGTCGACGTGCGCTGGAAGAAAATTTATCGGCGCTGTATATTTCACAGATTTCAGCATTTAGCCGCGCTTTTATTAAATGTGTTTGCATTTAATTAAATCGACGGTATAATATAGATCAATTTCCCCCCTTTTTTCCGAAATTCCTGCAATTTGGCGGTATATTTTTTTTCGTCGTCGAACCAAGCAAACTAATTATAATTTTTGTAGCTCAAAAAGCAAAGTCCACAGCCGGCCGCGTAAACCACCGATCGGTATATTATCGGAATGGACACTTAATTGGACATCGCTAAACGCGCCGACAAATCTCCACTCACGCAGCAGAAACGACGCCGTATAACGCGTGCTGTGACTCTGTTTTGCAATAAGGAAAAAAGCCCCGCAACGATGTCCATCTCGTAAAAGTGCGCACTTTGCGAGAGCCGACGAGAGGAGTTTATCCCACCGTATACGCGGATATAATTTACGCGCGTGCGCGTGGGCGGAATTTATACCGTTCTGCGCTTTGTATATACCACTAGTATACTACTACTACTGGATTTGAGGCCAATTATACTGCCGACTGTTTGTTCTTTTCGCGCTCATTTTTGCTTCGTTTCGATCAGATATATACATACCGTATGCGGGGGTATTAATTTTTTTCAATTTGCTGTTTATACGGTATTACCGTGATTTACGGCGACGAGTGTGTATTCTCGATGACGTATCAATGTATTTATTATGTATGCACATTGAGCGTCACGCTTCGTTAAATACAATAATCGCTCGTTGAAAAAGGTTAATGCGTTTGTATTGCTGACGATACGTTCGAAATGGCGATTTATTTATTTATTTTCGCAAAGGACATTTAGATCGATAATTTTATATATAATTACGTTTGGTACACTGTACGTAGCGAATGGTCGTTATTTACAGATCAAATATAATTGCGTTAAAATCGGCTAAAATATCGTATTTCTTTGTATAAAAACAAAATTTGTTATTTTGTCATATGATAATATTTACTGCGTTTATTTCGTATATTGCAATATTTATCGATACCTTTTTATTATAATATGTTTGCGTTAATGACACATTTCAACTCCAAAGAGCTTTTCAATTAACCGACATTTTTTCATTAAACAAAATAAAAAATCTTGTAAAAACAAACCTAGCCGCAATAACTCTCAGCAAACATTGATAAATATATTACACGATTGATTCCAACAACCGACAAATCACGAAACCCCGAGTAAATACTTAACGTTCTCCTATACACGCATCCTCTCCCCCGCGACGCATAGAGCGACGACCGCATAAAGACGTAGTTCCCTATGCACCATGAAAATCCCTAAACCTCCGGGAAAAAGCGGAGGGGGAAGAAAAAAGGCTGCTACCACCACGGCAGACTCATTCGCCGGAGGAAAAAGGCAATCTGCATTGACAAATTTACACAAGACCCCCGCGCATATAAGCGCGCGGGCGCACGCGAAGTGCTCGGGGCGGGTAAAGAGCCCCGGCCCTTTTTTTTCACCGTCGCTGGCTGCTGCTGCTGCTGCAGCTTATTTCGGTATACGACGGTAGGTAGACTCGGGAGAGAGAGAGAGAAAGACAGAGGGAGGTCTTGATAAATTCATTTTTTCCCTCAGCTGCGGTGGCAGGGTCGGGGGCTCTGTACTTTCGATCGTATTCTCGACGGTCGCGTATAATGCTGGAGAGAAGAAGAGGGAATGGGTTCGACCCCGGTTTGTCATTTTGTGGTGGTGGTTGTGTGGGAGAGTAGAAGGCGAATTAATGCGGCGTGGGAGTAGTTGGGTCGATGATAGTAATGGGGGATTTGATTCTGTTTGTCGCGGAGTGATTTTTTTTTGGGTTCTGCTGATGAGTAGGTTTTACTGAGTTGTGGTAGTAGTTTTTGTGGGAGGAACGTTGTGAGTCACTGACGTAATAACGAAGTTTCTTTATGAATACCATTCGTGAGATAAAAGATTTACATATAGTATATCTATAACGTGCCATCCCGATCGCCAGTGATAAAATATCTTTCGGATTCTTTAATATTCACGCATCCGCTTTAAATAAATAAATTTTCATATAGGCGGATGCCAATTAACATTTCAAACGATCGGCTCCCCGAAAAACCAACACCTTCCATTCCTTTGATCTGCACTCGTGGATTTAAAATAAAGCCGACAGCAGTCGGTACGGCGTCAAAACTTCATTCGGCCGGATGGCGTGTGCGCGCTTTTCCGTGGAAGACTCGCACTCGCCATTCAGTTATAAAGCTGGCTTTCACGCGTACCTGTATGTACCTCGTCATCGCAAAGTGAATACCCTGCTATTCTCCCGCGCTTGCGCCATTCCGGCACGTCACAACGAGAGAAATATATCTTCTCGCACACCCGCGCACAAAAGCGCGTGGAGTACGCACTCTTCGAGCTCTTTTTTTTGTCGATGGGGTATAGTATGACGTGGTAATTGTGTGTACATGTGTGCTCTGACGAAACCGTATGTGAATCTAGGGTACAAGTGTAGCGTAATTGGGTTAACTAAATTGGAAGTATACGAAAGTTAAATTATTAGAGAAAAATATGAGCAACGAATTGAAATTCACAGGTGAAATTTTAATGCCGATTTCCAGCAAATAAATTACTCCCATCTTAACCCCGTGAGCAACCTTTTTTTAATCAAATATTCCCGCGATTCTGAAAACTTATTGCACGCAATAACCCGATTTTTTGTCCTGGCAACTTCGACCGCAACTCCTCGGCGGCTCCTTCATCGCAAACCCTTTTAAAACGCCCTGAAACATTAACGTCCGCTCGCGCGCGCGCCCTCGCCAATTCCTCCGAAGCCAATACCCTCTTTCTCCTCTCCACTTTATATATCCCCGCTCCATCACCCCCGACGCGCGACGTCCCTCCGGCACGGCTGAATATTGCAGCAGCGACGGCGGTGGCAGCGCCGCGCTCGATACACCCCCACACGTATACATATATACCCAGCTGTGCAGAGTCAGCGGACACGTCTCTCTCTCTCCCATATAGCGCGTCGAACTCTCTCGCGCGCGCGGAACTTCGCTTTCAAGGCGGTCGTTAGACCACTGAAAAATTCAGCGCGTATAGCAGCAGCGGCGGATTGAGGGAGAGCTTGATTGGTTTTGTCCGACGTCGAAGTGGAGAGAGAGAGAAAGGACGTGAGGCTGGACGGGGAGGTTTTAAATGCTTAATTTTGGTCTATAATGTCGCCGTCTGCGCTGGGGGTGAGGTTCAGCGCGCGCTTTTTCCCGAGGACTTTTGTCAGTGCGCTGTCCGGCTGACGGTTGCGATTACTGCCAGGGATTGCGGCAGGAATCCGAAATTTAGTTAGGAATCGGGGATGGATCGTGTGATTTTTGGCCGATGATGCGTAGTTCAATTTGATTTTATTATACTTCTTTGATATTATCAATGCAATGTATTTTTATTTTTGTTCGTTTTTTATCTTTCGGTTTAAATTGAATATAAATTTTGTCATAAGTGTGAACAGTTGTAAAAATTGGCTGGATAAAGTATAAGTTGATTTGAACCATTGTTTGCGATAATTGATATATCAAGTAATAAGATGTATCGATGAAGCTATTATGTACAGTGATCAAATTAAGTTTTGAAAGAGCTACAAGAAAAAAAAAATTTTATATTTGAAGCGTAATAAATGACGTGCGGTAAGAAAGTGCTCCGAGAGTAAGAAGTTACTTAAACTTCACTTTTAAAAGTCCAGGACGTGACAGCTCTCTGTATATATACACTCTAGATATAGTATTAACTTTTTATCCGTCACTTGCACAAGTAAAGTGCTTGGGGTCGAAAGTGGATATCTACGTGTCAAAAGTTCATAAATATAGTACAAAACTGCGTACGTATCGGTTCTCTTCAATACTGTCAATATTTTTAATTTCATTTTATTAAATTTGAAAATTCATCTCCAAAATATATATTAAACTTTTCATTTTATTTTAAAATTTTTAATTATAAAATTTTTTACGCAAGAAATGTCTCATCCATCGTATGCGAGATATATATTTAATGGGACGATATGAAATTCTTTATAAATTGAAAAATATGGACTTGATCTTTATGTAAAAAATTATTTTCTTTGAAATAAAATTTTTACGTCAAAATAATTTTCACCTAAGGCACAGTTAAGTAATAAAAAAGTGTGTAAAATTCACTAAATTTTATTTTTCACGGTCTGAGTTAGAGCTGCGCATGTAGCTGCGGTCAATGCATTCGAGTATTCGTACCCACAATGCTCTATTCGCATTCTATTGCTATTTACGAATCCGCGAACACATATGAAAGCGTCAATCGTAACTTCGGCGCAAATTAACATATTTATTAGGTATTTTTATAGCTTGGTTAACCTTTCATTGTGTTTTATAGGACCTGTGTCCTGAACATCAGAATTTACCGACAAAATAGTACGTCTATTTTTGGTGCGGGATTTAACGGGCTATTTACGAGAGGACCAAATGTTATTTCGACAGAACAAAATAGAAATAAAATTTTGTTCCAATGTATGTTATGATAAATCACCATCTTTTTGTTCAGAATACTTTTTTTATACACCTTTTTTTTTATAATTCAGGTATTTATATTTACTGATAATTTCATTAAATTAAATATCAAAATTCTGATTGTATATATTTGCTTATGATTAATTATAATTTAAAATCTTTACACCAACGTAGCACTTTATAAGTCCAAACATTAAAAATCCATTCCAACAGTATTGAAATCCCACTATACACAATCAATTGCATTTTTTTTCGCGCTCGATTACGCCCGCCGCAAACGACACAGCGAGACACCTGTTTTCATCCGCGCACTGCACATCCCGTCTTTCATCACACCTTGGCGCGTTCCGGATATCCTTCTGTTTCCGATGACTGCACGCTCGCGCGCGACACGCTCGTTCTCCCGTCCCTTTTTGCCTTTTTTTCTCTATATAATACTTTCCCCGCGCGTAAAGAGATTCGCGCCACTCCCATTTCACGCGCCAGCGGCAGCACGCATGTATTCACGATCGAGTGGATACTGTTTCTTAGAGTAGCTGTTAAGGTGTCGATGCCAGCTCGTGTAGACGCGATAAAATATACACCCCAGAGCTGTATATATATAGGTGCGTTTGCATAACGGGCCGATGGTAGTAAAAGTTATCCTAACGATATTTCACGCTTTCTCGAAGTTTACTTTTTCGAAGCGTTTTTAGTTTAATTAGATACGAGGGATTATGCATATCGCGGTATTTTAAATAACCATAATGTATACATTATTTTATCTGTATATTAATTTTACAATTTTTTCCGTTTTTGTTGCAGGTGAGTTGGAGACATTTCTAAAATCACTATTACACTGTATTAGGCATATATGTAAGTTTATAACGAAATCCAGCATTATAATTTAACTATTGCTAATTGCAAAATTTTGTTTACTTTTCGATCTACACTATAATAATAGATATAGTGATATATAAATGAATGAAAATATTATATATTACGATAACGACGTGTACTAAGCTATAATCAACGACAAACACTTTTCCAAACAAGAATACTCTTTAAACATATATCGACGAGCTTTCGAATGTTCGCGCAGACCTCGAAAAATCGCTTGAATAGTCACGTACCATTCGGCGAGAGCATCTATAATTGCGCTCTCAGCGTCGCCGGTATAATGCTTGCATTGCTCACGATTACTCTCGGGACCCCCGCCGACGAATTTTCATCTCCTTTTCCCGACGGCGGCGCCGATGGGGGGTGCGACAAATAATGCCTTGGAAAACGCGCTCTCGCAATTGCGCGAGGAGGGGAGAGGGGTGCGCGAAGTCACGGCAATTAGAACGCGCGTCGTCGTCGCGTCGCTAATGCAGCCATCGATCGTCGCCGCTTTAAACAACGCCGAGCGATTAAAGGAGCGATTATATGCGGAGGGGACTGACGGAGAAGGGCGAATTGTTACCGGCTTTATATAAGTTTTCGCGTAGGTGCGAGCATGCGTATAGTTTAGCTTTTTACATGATGGGTGGTTGACGAACTCTGTTGTGTCTCTGAGAGCTTCATTTAATTTCTTTATGATTTATTTATACAGTTATTTTTTAATTGAATACCGTTATTGTATTTCTAGCGGATGTATGGAAAAAGCTATTAACGTTTGTAAAGCGGGATATCAAAAGCAATAAAGCAAGCCTTGCTTGTTCTCGGTGCTTACGATTTTGGCGTGCGATCTCGTATAGGTGAGCTCTAAGCACGTCCCAATATTATAAAAGCAAAGAAAGCTGTTGAAATAAAAATCATCTTCAAATTTATTTATTTCATCTTAATAAAATCATCAAAAAATCATCTTTCCATCATCTCAAGGTTTATTATTATATCAATAGAAAAATAAAAAATAAGAAGATTTCGTAAAAATTCAAACGATTAAATAAAGCACGAGATGATTAATGCTCCTATAATTTCTTAAGCGGAAATTACGAGACGTCCATATACTACAGAATCTAACAAATCGTCAACACGCTGTGCCGACACGCACGCAGATGCTGAATAATTAAACAGTGATTTGCTCTCGCTCGCGCGCACGCCCATAAACCTATCTCCTAATCGCTACGTCTCCTTATGCACACACACATGTATTTCCCCACACACTTTCGCGACTCGCGCGCGCGCAGGTGCGGGAGGAGTGCCGCGCGTTCGCCTTTTCGGGCGCACATCCGCGCGTGGGTCGATTGCACGCGCGCACGCCGTTAACTCGTCTCGCGAAATTGGCTTATTGTCTCGAGGAGCGAGGGGGCGGCCGCTCTGAAAGAGAAAGAGAGAGAGAGAGAAGAAAAAAAGAAATGGATGTAGAGGGAGATATAAAAATAATAAAGGAGGGATATAGAGAGAAGGGTTGCGGAGAAATTGCGGAGAGATGAGACGGTGCGGAGGCCGTGGGAGTGGCGCAGCGGCGGCGGAGGCGAGTGGCGAAATTGAAAGGAGAGTATAGAGAGAAAGAGAGCCGGAAAGATAAAGTGGATTGGCGAGGCGGGAGAGAAAGCGAGAGAGAGAGAGAGAGAGTGATGGGAGCGACAAAGGGATGGAGATGTGAATGCAAACGAATGTAAATGACAGACGAGTGGTTTGGAAATGAAAGCCGGGGGTGAGACGCGAAATTTCAAAACATAAATTTATTAGAATTGAATAAATTGTTGGAAGTCGAGACTTCAAAAAGAGGTTAAAAAAGTTATAAAAGATGGCGAGGTTGAATAAAAAAATGATTATAGATTACTGCGTTTACTGCCTTGTGTACAAACTTCATTACGGAATATCGCCTTTTTAATCTATCAATTTTCTTTTGCGTTCCGTGTACTTAAATGGAGTATCAGACCAGTCCTTTTCATGCGCCATTTATTTCACGGATGAAAGTCTTTTCGAGTATCCAATCATGAGAGGCGAACACTTATAACGGAGTAGTGCGCTGAAAAGAGAGAAATTGATTTAATTAGTAAGAATCTCAATGAGCTGGAAAAAAATTTCGATGAAAGTCGTATAAGAGGATTTGCAATTGGGTCAAAACAATAACGGTGATAATTACGTTCCCATTTGATAAACGAGCATCGAGCGATATAGCTATGTGGTTTTGGTGAAAACGAAGAAAATTGATATGATAAAAAGTAAGCTATAGGTGACAGGACGTGGAAATAAGACGTAAAAAGATAGCGACAAAATAAAGAGCCTTAGATAGGAGGACGTGCCGAAGAAGGAGAAAGTAAAGCAATAAGAAACGAGTCTCTTATCTGTACTCAGGCATTGTATTACACTGACAATAAAAAGTCTCGCTCAGAAGTCACTAGATTGAAAAGCTCAGGGAATCCTGAGATGACATTAAGATAGATACTGCAGCTGAAAGTTGTATCTGAATTATTGAAGTTTATTATGACATAACTGCATAATTATAACGGTCCTATACACAGCTTCGCAAAAGCAAGTTACATTATTTCTATTGATCATAAATTCATTGTTTTTATGAGAGAAACCTGAAATTATCTGAGCTTTCTCATTTCGTCAACTAGGTAAAGAAAGGTTTATCGGATTTTCTTTATCCGAGAAAAGGTCTTGCTCGTAATATATAATATTCGTACTCGTACACCCTGTAGTATACGCAAATAGATCTTTAACTTTATTTCGTTTGACCGAATTCTTAAAGGTGACATCTCCTAAAAATATTTGTAAGTCTAAAAATATTATTATCGATAACGGATTTCTTCTTCCCTATATTTAAATAACTGTATTACATTATTTCGATTTGATGATCTTTAAGCATCATTAAGCGCATTATAAAAATGCGGTAATTGGAGTTATTACAATGCAAAATACAATCATTTCAGTCTGTAACGGCAATTGAGGAGCAACCTTCCCACCGAGTTCAAGACCATTCCCATTTACTGATGCGAGCTTTCCTTCCGGCAGTTGAGGGGATCGTACAATTGATCTCGAGAAGTTAATGTACTAGAATCAGACCATTGTTAGTCACGGAGTACCTAATATGAATTTATCTACGCTCATATTAATACGCTAACATAATACCTCTCATAATAAAATAATACCTCTCATAATATGTCGTAATAAAGTTGAACAAATAAATCGTTATAAGTATTCTGATAAGGCCAGAAGATATTTTGCAAGAAATAAAATTGCA
>JAPYZO010008125.1:0-13049 GCA_030522905.1 Torymus flavipes | reverse complement strand
AGCAGAATAAAATAACAATTAATTAAGCTCATTTTGAGTGAAAAACTTTTGTAAAAATATTTTAAATAAAGAGCCAAATTATTTGTTTAATTATAAAGAAATTATATTGTTTTGCTCAAGGTAATTCACTTTTTATGGTAGAATAAAATGATAAATCATGAATTTTTGCATAAGATCAGTTGGGATATCTTATGAATATAGACAAAATTTATATTTATTATTACATATGATTATTATTATTATTATTTTTATATATTATATAAATAATGCATATTAATCATTTTCATTAATTCAGATCATTTTATCCTTTTTTTACAATTCTCACTTACGTTCCAGATTAAAATGACTACTTTACTTCATTCTTGTTATCAGAACAATATAATAATCATTGCAATCGAAATTGTAAAAATAACTCTATGCAAGCGTGATAATATCCCGCCATGCAATACTGGACTACAATGTCAATTGCAAAGACACTCTGCTGATGGCTCGTATAAAGGGCAAGCGTGATAGGTCATATAATGTAGCTTCGAGATTTGCGAATTTCGCACGAGTATGTTCTGACGTCAGCTTTTATCTTACAGTATAATTCAGCGCTTTGTCTGCACACTTTTTCTGGTACCCGAATCAGAAAGCTATTGAAAACAGAGAACGAGAATATTTTGGATGTTCCGAGTTATTTTTGTCTCTGACTCTTAACTGATAAAACAGTGAAAGATATTTTAATACGTATATATTGTTAAGTAGATATCTTGCGACATATAAGTTCCTTATACATTATGAAAGTTATTGTATACGAAAATGAAATTGTTAGTATATTTTAGCATTTACAATAACTATTAAATATTATTATTTGAATATATATGGTGTTAGAGAACTAAATGAAAATACGTAACATGTGATAATCGTAGGCTCTTCATTGAATCTAGTCAAGTGGTAGCGTAAGCTTAGATATTGCGATTCGATTTCCGGGCTCAAACTGGAAATTTCAAAATGAAATTTTTTTTTCTCATCGTCAAACCGCCCAAAGCCATTCAATTTATTAAAACGTAAAAGCATTAGCCAGCGGCTGGGTGGAAATATTCACCTCAAGCCGAAATATGTCCTATGCGTTTTTTCGTTCTTATTTCCATCATCGGAGGTGAGCGCTGCCGGCCTGTTAAGTGCCTGGCTAAAAGTGGTTTTAATGAAATAAAAATGACCGAGGAAGTTGCTCGGGCGCAAAGCCGAACGCGTGTCCCGCGCCGAGGACGTCCCAGTTTTCAGAGCTGTACGCAAATGAAATTGGCAACTCCGAGACTAACTTCATTTTTTCCGGGGAAAGTCTCATCTGTCGAATAGGTTTTTTGTGTTCTGTACAGAGAGCGTTAGTTTCTCAGTCTGCGATAATTTTTATTTTTCACGCGAGGACATTGATATGTTTTTTTACCTTGTTTTTCAATAAACCCATTGTTGAATATAAGGCAACCGTTAATTGTGAGGTAATAAACCATTAATTATTGAACGAATATATTATACTAACATTTTATAAAGCAATCAAATCACTTGAACAGTTTTCAAGGTTTCAAATAGTATTTGTAATACCTTTTTTTTAAATATAAAATTATGCTTTTATTTTAAAACTGGCAGCACTAATATATTGAATTATGATTTATTCATATCATAATATCGATACCGTAAGAGCGAATAATTAATTAATATGAACGTAGGGAATAAGAATCATGTACAAGAATATACTTTTGTTATTGAATAACATAAACTGACATTACTATGATAAAAATGAAGATTA
This sequence comes from Torymus flavipes, assembly GCA_030522905.1. NCBI lineage: Eukaryota > Metazoa > Arthropoda > Insecta > Hymenoptera > Torymidae > Torymus > Torymus flavipes. The sequence continues at coordinate 11,260 of JAPYZO010008125.1, read as the reverse complement.
TAACTATAAATTGATTTCTTAAGACAAACATGAAAATTTGTAAATAGCAAAGTAAGAATTGAATCGATCACTCTCTCATTAAGAAAAGTTCTCACCTCATTACGAAATTAGTAAGTATTGCTCAGTAATAAGGCACGATGAATGTTGTGAAAGAGAGACAGAGAGATGTCGACAGACGGACAAAGAATACAATAAAAATGAGACGTTTCTAGTTTTTCAGAGGAGCACTAAATCTTGAAATAAGTAAGTCAATAAAGAGAGAGAGAGAGAGAGAGATTGAGTGAAAGACATGTCGATCAAAAAGAGGAAAAAAGAGCCATTGAGAAAGGAAGGAGTAAAATAGTATAAAAGAGAGAAAGAGGGAGAAAAGAGTACGGGGCTCCATGGGTCTTATTCGCAGGTCGGACGCGGGAGGTTATCGACGCACTACGAGCCTTCTGAGCAAGTCCTTCAGTGGCAGTGGCCTCGGCGCCGGCAGTAGCCTTGGTGGCGAGAGCAGCGTCGAGGGAGCCGTCGGGGGTTGCGATGGCGGCGGCACGAGCAGCGGTGGCGGTGGCTTGCCCACGACCTCGACGACCTCGAATTCCCTGGACAGCGCGTGCGGCGATTCTGTGGATATACCCGCGGCAGCGCGCCGGCCCCGTAACACAAGAGGCTCGCAAAAGTGGAGTAACGTGCGCGCGGTCATGGCGCTCTATTCCTCTCTGCGCAAGATCAAGAGGTACTTGAGATGATGATCATGATGATGATGCTGATGATGATCGTTGTCCGTCACAGGAATTGTCTGCTACTGCTACCACTACTACTACTACTATTACTACTGCTACTACTACTACTACTACTATTACTACTACTACTACTACTACCACTGTTACTACTCCATACCCAACGTCTCTTTCTCTCTGATGTGGAAAACGATGTGTCCCGCGAGCGCGATCTCTATTATCGCGCTATACATATATTACTTCTCGTGACATGTCTCTCCTGCCCGACTTTTCTTTTATATATATAATTAGAAACATATACTCGATCTGTTTCTTCTTTTTGATATTATATGTGTGACCTTTTCTAGCTATGGTAGAACAGTTAATTGTATACTCTTATATCTTACATTTCATATACCTTTTTAGGTGTTATAGTGTAACAGAGCAAATGACTTCTCTTTCCTCAGTGACAAATCATACACCAATGCTCTGATATCTTGCGTTATGCGATCTACTGATACTTTTGTTTCTTTCGAATCTTATTGAAATCTTTCATTAGAAACGATGGTCAGTAGAATGTAACCTCTTTTGGATCTTTGTAAATATTAAACGAAATTCAAGATAGATAGATTTTTTAATACTAGTACTACTTAAAGATTATACGTTTTATTGTTTGTGTTTATATGTTTTAAACTTGATAATAAGTTCAAGTACTATTTCGTGAGTACTGTAGTCCTGATTCACAGTCTATAATATTAATTTAGTATATTAACATAATAATCCCCGTAACAAAATTAATTTAGTTATGGCTATGAATTTGGATCTTCTACGAGGTGAGTGAACTATGACCCTTCCAATTCAGTGAGTTCTTATCACAATACAGTTGATGTTCATTTTTCCTTCAAAATCAATATTTTTCATTTTGATTACTACAATGCCTGTAACTTTATTACAGAGGTTCACACATTTCTAATAGTACAGTATTCATTTAGTAGACTATTTAAAAGAATGTTTTAACATTTCATAGATTTTACATTCTTTTTTATTAAATAAAATGTTTAACTTTTGAATCATTAAGAATATGATAGAAACACTGGATAAAAAACAAAATCATGTCGCCAACGTAACTGTAACATGTATTATATTTTTATATTTTATATTATATTTTTTCTATCCTATATCTTAATCTTTACTAGACAGTAATTAAAATAGTATGAATACCAAATGAAAAATAATAATAAAACTATTGATATACCTCAACCGATACATGAATTTCTGATGGTACAACTTAAATAACGTTAATGGTAGAGTTTCTTCGTAAAGAGATAATAACGATAATTGTGACCCTAAGACGAATTGTAATTTGATATGATTGGATTTTCATCTTATTAGATTACCACCAAAAATCAGAAAAGGATAGGTCTGTAGAATTTAGTTATTGATATACTAAAAAAATTGGTTACGGTTGAATAAATATTTTAGTGTGAATGTTTACTTGATTGAAATAAATTCACTTAAAGCAAATACAGTTTTGTTAACTGCAGTGAAAATTTTTCAGTGTAATGACTACTATTTTCAGAAATTTTCAATTGAATCAGATAATAATCGTATGTACAATATAGATAAAAATATAAAAAGATCTAACAGAATGTTATGTTTTATTGAGAAGAAGAATCTGAATTTATAAACTGAAATCGATATACGTGAACACTATCATCATTCTCTTAAAGATACGAAGACAAATGGGATAAATGTCTAACTTTTTGTGCTTCTCACGACTTCTCCTTTTGTTTTCATCACGGATGTCACATCTGTGCAAAAATGTAAGATGCTATAGAGAAAAGTAAGAAGTATAATTTCGCCAATGAAGAATAAACAATGGCAAAATATTTTATCACTTAATATATAAAATGTCGCTGTCGGGATGATGAAATTCTGTATCCTTTATGTGATTGACATTTATACTCTCGTTAGGCCAACCTTTCATTTGTATTTTTCAAATTTTCATATTGCTCGAATTCCTTTATTCTTCGTTGTTACGTTACTGGAAGAATAAATTTTAGGTGAAATTATACACAAGAGTAATTTTTGTTATAAACATTTTTTTTTTAATTTTAAAATTAATTTTTGTAATAATTTATTATGAAATGTTAAGAAAAAAAAGATTATTTTGAAATAAAATATTTAGTTTTTTCACTGATTATGGAAACTATTAAAAATGGCAGTAAATTTTTAATAATTCATATCAGATGCAAATAATTTTGTAAATTTGAAATGAAAGTATTCATGGCAATTGATGAGTAAAATTTGATTTATTTATTAAAAACCCCAACATGTTTTCCAGTAGCGTAATATTTTATAAAAATCAAGTACAACGATCTAATCATAATTACATGCGTCTTAATAACTACGACTTTGTTTCTATCTTTGTCTATCAGTCTGTCTGTCTGTCTGTTGTCTGTCTATCTCTCATTCACCTTACTCTGTAGCTGACTATAATCTACTTAAAACTCATACATTAGCTAATAAAGAAAAAATGTTCGATGACGAAACGTCCACAGTTAGTTATGCGAAGGTCTTTTATAAATGTTTTTCAACACTAGTAAAATCTCTGTATAACATTTACATACAAGAATGTTGGATTATGAAACAGTTATTAAATGTGGTTCAAAGAATCATAGATGCGATGTATGTATGCTTTATCAGTGTTTTAGAATAGAAGCAATTTGATGTTCATTTATATATAGAAAAAGCACCTGTTAAGAAAAAAGTCCAAGTGAATGGATTAATTAATTATATAAAAATGTACAAAAATTTCATTCATTATTTGCTTTCTTCACAGTTTCTCTGATAAATTTAACACTATCAGTTTTTCTTAATATACCATCCTCTTGTTTGTTAATATAACTACTCATAATTTCTTTTTAAATGTATTGAAATTTTTATTTTGAAAATCTTTAATGGAAGTGCCCCAATTTCCATTACATCAATGTCCAAACAATTGAAAATTTTAATTGAAAACGAAATATATCATAAAAAAAAAATATTAGAAAACTATCTCTGTAAGAAAGCAATGTCTAGCTGAAAACTTCCATCAAAGTTTCAAAAACTTCAAACAACAACCATACATTATGGGTAGTTGTGTGAGTCTTGTTATCACTGCAACAAGTTCATTAGGCACTAAAGCCTTTTCAATCCAAGATAAGCTGTTGTACAGAATTCCTTATAATTTATACGTATATATTATTCATTAAAGCACATTATTTATGTTTTGCAGAACGAAGAGTAACCAGCGGTGGATGAAGTTGAGAACCACGGTGCAGCTGTCCTCGGCGATATCGACCATACAGAAGAAGCCGCCGCTGAAGCGTGAGGACTCCTTCCTCAAGAGATTCTCCACCCGACAGATACCGGAGAGTCAGGAGACGATAGACACCGGCGAGGAGCAGGGCGACCAGTCGGACGACAAGAACTCGAGTAGAAGACGGAGAAGGCCTCGCAGACCACAAAAGCCACCAAAGACCGTGGTCAATCCCGACGAGAACTTCTACTACTATTGGCTCATGCTCCTATCAATGTGCGTTCTTTACAATCTGTGGACTCTGATCGTCAGGCAGAGCATGCCGGAGCTGCAAGAGCTGGCGCCTGATCTGTGGTTCGGCTGTGACAGCTTCAGCGACCTCGTCTTTCTCGTCGACCTAGGCGTGCAATTTCGCACGGGTTACCTAGAACAAGGCCTTATGGTGTATAATAGTAAAAAACTCGCTGGACATTATCTCAAATCCAAGACCTTCGTGATGGATATGCTGGCGCTGGTACCGCTGGAGATGCTCGAGTACAACATCGGCAAGAATCCCATGCTCAGGTTTCCGAGGTTCTTCAAAATTTATCGGGTCTACAACTACTATTACATGGTCGAGTCTCGCACGGTCTATCCCAATCTCTGGCGGGTGCTCAACCTCATCCACATTCTACTGATACTCGCGCATTGGTTCGGCTGTTTTTACTACCTGCTTAGCGAGGCGGAGGGCTTTCACGGAGACTGGGTGTATCCTTATCGGCCGGGGGAATACGCGACCCTCACGAGGAAATATCTGGGATCGCTGTATTGGTCGACGCTCACTCTCACCACCATTGGCGACTTGCCCACACCGGAGACCAACGCCGAGTGAGTGATATATAATGCATTCGACAACTCTGTTTTTCCCTTTACTTCTTCTTTTTACTAGATAAACTGGAAATTTGATTTTCAATAAATCTCATCGAAAGGGGATGAAATTTAACGAGTCAAGATGTATTTTGGGATTAAGCAATTTGTAAATCAATTTCATTGTATCGTTTGTTCCAATGTTTTTAAAATCAAATTTTCAGTTTTTAAAGCCATAGGTAATTTCACTCATTCGTAAATTATGAGAGAAAATTACATAGTATTATTCATTATTCCTTATACATATACCGTGGTATCAGATAGCGGAATAGAGAATATGATACTTAAGAGGGAATGGAATGTTAAGCTGAGCACAAAAATGCAAACTCAATTTCGGTCGATCATATAGACACGCAAATTCGCGGAAACGTCGACGTGCGCGTGTGCGTGTTGAAGATGGATTTTCGATTTTCCCACCGTGTGGAAATGAGCTATTTTTATGAGCGACCCTCTACTGTGGCAATGCCTACAGTGACATACGATACTTTCCAAGCTTATACCGGGACCCTGTATCCACCCACGTCAAACCGATACATTTGCTTATGCAAATTTCCGCGTTCGTTTACGTTCTAGCCAGAGCAGGACCTAGTTGATCAAAGATAACCGAACGAAATTCGACGATTATTTTGGCGCTTTTGGCCACCCAATGTACCAAAATTTTCACATAAACTTCGCTATGTTTCTATGTTTCTATGTTCCGGAAAATAAGCGTAAACTTCTCTTACTTTTCTTACTTTCAAAATATTTTAAAAATTAATTTATACTCTATCTATATAGTATCTAGATATTTTTATAAATCTTTTAATAATAACAGTGATAACATTTTTACTTGTTTGTAACTGGGAAATATACTATAGCATCTAAAATATATTGCAAAATCTGAAATATTATACTCAACAAACTTTGTCTCTAAGAAAGCAAGAGTACAAAATTAAAATAATTAATTATTTATATTTGTTTTCTATCGAAATTACTTTTTTAAACTCATATGATTCTAATAGTGCTTTCAAGAAAAACACAGTTGCTCAATTGCATGAGGTAACGTCAAGCTGGTTGTATAGCCTGTATGTCAGATTGTTTAACGTTGCTCGTTGACTGGCATTCTACTCGAAGACAGAAAAAAAAGATAACGCCATTGTCGTCACTCAAGACCAAATCCCAGGCAAACTTCTTCTTTGTCAGTTCATCGCGTTACTATCTACACATTTCTCAAAGTACTCGTTCGCAGAGTCGCGGTAAGAAGTGTTGTCACTTTCGCGTCCGCGTATATACACACACACGCCTTTGTCAAGCAATTTGCTAGCCGACGGCAGGACAAAGAGTGGCGTGCACGGCATATAAAGCGCGACGACAGCAAAACGAGACACCGTTACCGGGGAATGGGGAATTACGCCGGGCGACAGTCGTACCCGAAGCGAGGACGTGCACGTAAATGCATCTATTTGGAGTAGATGTACTCTACCGCTTATACAAATTATTCGTGCTGTAATTTTTTTTTATCATTTTCCATTTTGAGTGACGATATCAAGAAGTAAAGAGTTAGATTTTTGTAGGATTGCTGAAGCTAGAATTTCAAGTTAATTTAAATCAAAATACACTGCTCTTATCGGTTTCTCTTATTCCATAATTTTTTTTTAATATTTATACACTTATAAACGCAAATTAGTGATAACGTTAGTTTCGAACGTTCACTTACGACTCATCTTCTGCTCGCATCTTTAGTTATTTTCGTTTAAAAATGTATTCATTTTTCCTTTTAAAATGTCGACATACAATCATATTTTATATTTACGAATCGCAGAAATTTAAGTCTTTACAGAATTTTAAAATAAATCTTCAGGGTAACGGTTAGCTTTTCTATAAAAAAAAATTTATAATGGAATTCGTAATTGTAACTATTACTTTAAGAAAATATGTATGGTTGAAAATCAGCATGTAAATTCTTGATTTATTAGTAAAGTATTCATGAAATTCTGAGATGTGCTATTTAAAATGCTTTCTTCATACAAAAACATCCGCAGCAATCATTTACGTTACCTTCCCACTCGACTATACCACTCTCGTAAGTGCACTCGACCCACACTGCGCTTCGATATGAAGAAACACACATTTTTCCCACCGCATTGAGGTCCGCTTAAGATGGGCGGACGACTAAGAAGCGCGTTCCATTGTCTCTTAAGTATCCATTCAAAGAAAAACACCCCCCAGTACTTCGGAATTAGAATCGTTAGCGGAGTATTGTTGTTGTGTTGGCAGAGTTGTAGCGGGCGGCACTCCCCGGAGCCTAGCTCGTCGCGGCAGACTGTCCCGGCTACTGCAGTTCAATTCCAACCAAGGGTATCTGTATCGTTCCCAAAAAAGACGAGAATATACAAATTGACGAAAGAACGTGCGTTCACGCCGAGATGTAGCTCAGTTGACGATCGTTTTGTTAATTCTTTTACTTGTCGAATGAAAAACGAGAGTTTGTTGCTTTTGATAAACGAAAAATGAAACTGATAAGTATGAAGTTAATAATTTAGATGTTTAAAGTTGTTTAAAGAGAATTTTTCACGCACGGGCTCTCGATGACAACGATTCTGATGATCGTTCGCCACCGCTCACTTCCGCTCTGCGAGTTTTAGGTGTGTTGAAATGTATGAATGAATTCGTTTGTTTATCTTTTATGTGTATTTGTTAAGTTATACCTCGAAGTATCGAGATTAGTTCAGTGTTTTAGTGCATGCCAATTTAATCTTAAGTTTTCTCACGATGAAATAAAAATATACAACTATTATAAGTACTTCTACACTATTTTAGTCAGTACTTAACGAAATTTCATGACAAAAATTTTCTTTACAAAAAGAATATATTTACTAGAAAAAAAAGATTATACGAAAAGATGAGAGAATAAAATAATTAATAACGAAATAATAAATATTATTATTTTAGTATTAAAATGAAAATCCTATATTTTTCGATACAAAACAAAGTATTTATAGATAGCAAATGAAATTATACTTTTTCTAAAAATATTCAAAATATGCAAATGAGGATTGCTATTCTAATTGATATGGAGGTTGCATGATTAATCAGGCATCCCATACACCATTAACGCGGGTTTCGCGTCCCGAGACCTTTCGCGATGCAGGAATCAAGATGGACGAGAGCGAGTTCGTTCACCGAAGAGAGCAGAAAGTAAGGAGTAGTTACAGTTTCGCTAGCCTTTGAAATTACTTCCGCGTTTTGCCCAATTCATTACTCGTGCTTCACGAGGAGCCACGGTGACGTTATATACCTATTCACGCACATGTGCGTTGGCATTCATGACCTAATAGTTGTGAGCTCGCTGTGCCGCAGCAGCCTCGGTCAGCGAAACCTCTGCCGCTGTTTCGCGTGTTGACGCGCTGAAGGAAAAAGTGCCAAGAGCTTAGGAAATACAATAAGAGTTGGGGGGGGGGAGTATATATATATATATATATATATATATAGATATTCGGAGATAAAATTCCGTGAGATGAATTGCCGAGAGAAGATAGACGAGAGAGAGCTAGAGGGGGAGAGCACACAAGCGAAGAGAGACGAAGAATGAATGGAGTAGAGGGAGAGAGAGAGAGGGGGGAATACACACTGAGTGAACCTGAATTGACTGGGAAGAAAGGAAAGACAATGGTGAGAGAGCGGGTAAATGGTAGAGTGTCGGGACTCCCTTCTAAGGACTTTGGTTTTGCTTTTTTCTTCATCCCCGTACATTCTATCTCTCCTCTACTTTCATTTCTCAATTCTGCAAATTGTAAGAAATGAGAGTGAAAGAGAAAGTCACTCTCTGTGGAGGTTTGTTGGAAAGTAGTTTTAGCCCTACCAGTGGACAGTAATTTCGCCTCATGGTTCAGCAGCGAATCTGCAGACTGAAATCTCTAGATTTTTAAAAGTGAATTATAACCTGGATAACTTTGAATCGTTTCTCCAGCGGTGAGTAACAACTATGACTTCATATTTCTCATGCAAAATACTTCCGCGAGATTCTCCAAACGAGATATGCTTTTTTTAACAACGTTTCCGCGCGCGCTGTTACATTCTCTAATTGAATTAAGGAATGAAGTCTTTCGAACTCGACTGGCAATTTTCAGGTCGCTATACGTATATTTATATGTAAAAAAGGAGAAAAGTATCTGGAAAGATTTTAAATTAAATGCCGCGGAAACCCTATTCGAGACGTTCCAGAAGGCAGACTTATACTGGCAGTTCGTTAAAGTAGTGAATAAACCGATTCACAATGTAAAAGGGAGCAGGTGAAATAAATATTAAAACCGAATCTTATGAATTCGGAATAGACGAGCGAGATAGAGAATAAGACAGAGAAACGAGGAGCTCAAGATAACGAATGAAGTGACGTTGAGACGAATGGAAAAAATCGCGAACAGAAGCTGCGGACTTTGCGATTTGACAGATTAAGAATACGTTTCGTACGGCTCGTCGACTAGGAGAATTTCAGTTCCGGAGAGGTAGAAAAGGAGAAGAACGGCGAAGGGACGTTTAAAAAGACAAAAACTAAGAAAAACTCCCCTCTCTTTCTCTCAATCTCTCACTCTCCCTTACTCTCTACCCTCTTTCAAGCGCGCCGGAATTTTTTCGGACGGCCGATAAGTTTGATTGAAGCGCGCGCGGGCGTTGTAAAAGGAAGAAAACGAAAAGGGCTCTTGCTTATTTTTCTCCGGGTCGAGGAAAAATGAGGTCGGCGAAGTCAGGAGACGTCACCCACCGAGAAAGATGTGTACTTACGCGTGCATCGCTTCGGAGGAGGCGGAAAACCGAATTCGGAACATGACGGTGAGAGAGAAAGAGAGAGGGAGAGAGGAAGAGACAGAGAAAGAGACGTTAAATTGCAATCTCTCTATATAAATAAGAATCGGTGAAATTGTATCAGTGGAAAAGCTATATTTAACTGAAATTTTAGCGAATTTGGAATACTTATCACTGGTTTACAGTAAGTTAAATTTAAAGAGTGACGACGGCATTGATTTAACAAATTTTTTCTATTGCCTTCCAATCTCGCCACCAATCGCGGCAAGGTAATGAGGAAGGAGCTATATTTTTCCAAAGTGTACACACAAATACACACACACACACACGCACACTTATCACACATGTCGGCGTACTATCGATCGAACGCTGTTATAATTATAGTCGAAAATGACGTGATAGATATAATTTAAGGCAGTCTCCCCACTGACTGTAGCACGTTCGGACGAAATTAAAGAGAACTGGAGGCTTCAAAATATTAGTCGGTAAGTGATTGATGGTAACATTATCGAACGGACTCGTAAATGCTCACACTTCGATGGTTTTTATACTCCGCATTTTTCAACGACAACGCTTTGAGCTGTAGCTTTTTTACGATGCGCTGAAATATTTTATAATTAAAGAAATTCAAGGCGAATCTATGTAGTAAATAGCAGCTCTAGAACGTGGTTATACTGCGTTTAGAAGAGAATGATTGATAGAACTTTCTGTAATAATTGATAAATGCAGTTTGATATTAAATTTTTCAATAAAATGAGGTTTTAATAAATAATAGATTATCTAATTATTGTATATTTAACTTTTTTATATTAACAGCTTTAACTTTAATAATTTTCTTTTTTATAGATAGAATAATAAAGCAATTATTTTATGATGTTGATTAAAAGATTTATATAATTGAATTTCTTTAAGATTCTTGATATTTTTGATTGATATTATAGTAAAAATAGTAATTTAAATGAATAAAACTTTTGCGACGTTACGCATGCCAAAACAGTTTTTTGGGCAATATATGACCCATAGTACGAATACATAGTATGGACTATAAACTTATTATTTTTTATGGAAACTCCCCATTTATCTCTGTATTCTATTTTAAAAATAATAAAAAAAGACTACACAAAAAATAAGGTGCCTATCCGATGTTTGAAACAATACGACTTCTACGATGCAGCTATATATAGATATACAAATAACATGGGATTTTTTCTTTAAATAGCCATTTCCCAGAAAATAGTGTCATATTCTACATTACTCCTTTTAGAGTCTAGTATAATATACCAATTTTTAAGAAAATTTAAAGAAAATCGATTTTTTGGTGAACTACCATCCGCTTCTCCAACGAAAAATCGACAACGATATGTGGGAAATATGTGGCTAATATGTAGCCACAATGCGGGAGACGAATATTGACTATATTATTTTCCATAAAATGCTCATATATATATTCCGCATTTTGTTTTCCCAGAGTATGGAATATATACGAGTATTATATATAGGGGTGGTTCGAGTAGTTCGAAGATTTCTGTCTATTTTTTTTATAAAACTTGAATAAAATTATATAAAT
>JAPYZO010008118.1:0-10606 GCA_030522905.1 Torymus flavipes | reverse complement strand
CTCTTGGGAGAAAATTGATAAAACCAAATATAAATGTGGTTTAATGAATATGACTCCAAATCTTTCTAGCAAAGCAGAGGAAATAAATCTATTTATTGAAATACATCTCAATAAACAATTACCTCGGGACGATTATAAGGAATTACTGCTATTAAGTAAACAATTTCTTGGAACCACCAATACAGAAGTTGTATTTTACAAACCCGGAGTATATCAGCATGCACGTTGGATGGCTAAGGCAATTTATTCTTTAAAAATTTATCTTTTTAGAGATAAATTCAATTTAACATATAAAGAAGAAACCGGACTAAGCTGTTTGCTTATTTGTAGTTTTTATTTATATCAAAAATTAGTTAATGATTTATTATTTATAAAGGCTCTTTACGATTACAAAGGAATTGGTTCCGAAGTTGCCGAATCTGTTTTAGGCAAATTTAAAAACCATTTATGGTATTTAACTTCAGAAATTTGCGCCATTTCATTATTTGATAAAGAAGTTTCTATCAATATCAAACGAAAAATGGTGGAGGCAATCCAAGGAAACGATGAAATGAATAATGAAGTTCCTAAACGATTATTTATTAACAAAATGGAAGACTTAGAAAATTTGAGAAATAAAGATATAGATTACTTCATTAATTCCAACCCATTAAACCTGTTCAATAGATTTGAAATTAACAAAGATTTGTTGAACTTGAACGTTGAATAGTGGTCACAAAACTATGATTATTTAAAAGGTTTGAAAATTTTTAGTAACATAAGAGTGGTAAATGATGTTGCAGAAAGGGGAGTCCATTTATTTACAGATTTTGCAAATGTACTTACGAAAGATGAAGAACAAAACCAATATTTGCTTCAACTTGTTATTTCATACAAACAGGAATTTCCCAATGCAAATAGGGAAACCGTTACAAAGAAAATGAAACTTGATAGTTAGTTTACTACTACAAGACTTTTGTGTAAATACAGTAAACTCTACGGTGTAAATAAAATTTATTATTTTTATAATTTTACAAAAATAAGGCTTTTTATTACAAATCAGAAAAGGGCCTGATATCTATAGATTTCTTCATAGAAAATAACATAAAAATAATTTATTTAAACAATTAATATTATAAATAAATAATATTAAAAAAAAATGACATAGTGAATCAAAAAAGTGAGAAAGAATTTTTTTGGTCACATCCAGCGATGAGGTATTTCCTATTTTCTTGCCTTTGCTGATTTTTTAGAGCTACAAAATGGTTCAAATTATTCAGAAATAAAAAACTAGTATACTCGGAAGATGTATTTTTTCCGTTCTTTGCAATGGCGTTTGAACTGTTAACCTAGCTCTCGCATTTTTTGTTTGAAATGGGAAAAATCGTTAATTTACCTTTTTTTCATGATTTTTCACGTGTTTTAGGGCTATAAAAATGAGTCAATTACCGAAAAATAATAATGTAATGCATAGAAAAATTTTATTTTTTTCGTTCTTTGCAATGGTGTTGGAACTTTTGACCTAGCTCCCGCAGTTTTGGTTTGAAATGAGAAAAGCCGTTAATTTAGCATTTTTTCTCGAGTTTTCACGTGTTTCAGGCTATAAAAATCGGTCTATTACTGAAAAATAATAATGTAATGCATAGAAATATTGTATTTTTTTCTGTTCTTTGCAATGGCGTTGGAAATTTTAACCTAGCTCATATAGTTTTTATTTAAAGTGAGAAAAAGCGTCAATTTTGCATTTTTTTTACGATTTTTCACGTGTTTTACTTCTATAAAGATGGGTTAAATCGTAGAAAAATAAACATGTAGGACATTAACAAGATGTATTTTTTCTCGATATTTACAATGGCATTGGAGTTTTTAACGTAGCTCATATAGTTTTTGTTTAAAATGCGAAAAACCCGCTATTTTCTTGTTGTTTCGCATGTTGCAGGGTTATAATCGTAAATAGCCTGGCGGGACGATAAAAAAAATTATATCAAACTCTACCAGGCGGCAAGCTTATTTTTTTGTCCTACTAAAACAATATATCAGCCGACTTCTGAAAAAAAAAATATTGGTATATAACGGACACCCTAATGTATATAAGCAGTTCTATATTTAACATTGATTTTTTTCGTCTCTAAACGAGAGAAAATTTCTTCAACCACATTTTTCGCCCATGATTTTTCTCGTCATCTCTAAGCGCGCTACGCGCACCGTAACGTTAGCTAAAGTTCGCTCCAATTTGGTTTTATAACCTAGCAACCCATTACTTCCACCAACCAAATCACGAATAAATTAGCTTCATAACAAATCCATTATTTTTTAAAGATAGGACATGAGGAAAATGATGAACAACTATTGAAAACAGACTTATGATACTATTTTTAGACACATGAAAATAAACGAAAAAGCGGCACTGGCGATAAACCAACATTAAGGGTAAAAACGCAAAGAAATTTTATAGGAAAAAGTAGAATAAAAAACTATGAACCAACAACATTGCGCGTTCATGAAAATCACAAAAATTGACAAAAGTGATTAAGATCATAGATTAAAATCTCTCATCTTTTTCATTTTTCGCGCTTTCAAATGCAGATAATTTTGCAGAGGATCGTCCTATTTTAATTATTTTTAGCTTAAATTAATCCATTTTCATGAGCGTTAAAACAATCTGAGAAGAATGTTTTTAAACTTTGACGAAGTGTTATTAGCGCGGATTAAATTTTCAGTTCGCACTGCCTGCGCGCAATTTTGTCATATCTCGCACCAAGTAAGTCAAGTAGAAATCGAAATATTCTTTGACTTGCGTAGTACCGATAGAACACCCTTAATCAAAATTCTAAAAGGTTCTCAGATTACGTTGTTAACGAGTGTACGTTTTCAATTGTTTAACATATTTCACAAAGTATGAAAAGAAGCCAATTTCCAAGTTTCGCTCGAAGAAAAGCCAAAGTATGGGTCTAAGGCGAAGAAGTGCTAACAAACAGCTATGTCGTAAAAAAAGCCAGTTCGCTCCTTCTCAGGCGAAAAAAGCCAGTTTAACTCGAACCAGACAAAAAAAGGCAGTTCACGCCGTTCTTGGACGAAAAATGCTAACTGACGATCTTTCCCGCGAAATGCAAATCCAAATCTATTAGCAAAAATACGTAAAACGAGATTTATACCACTCTAATCTCAAAATCATAACTTTAATATGATTATTCGGCTCTCGTGGTATAAATTAAGGTCCAAAACTGGTGCGTAAGAAGATTTTTAACTCGTGTGACTTTTCTCACTCGCTCCGCTCGTGCGAAAAACGTCATATGTGTTGAATAATCACCTTTCGCACCCGTGCCGAAATGTACTATTTACACACCCTTTTGAGTGCGTAAAATGCTACTCTATAATACACTTGAAAAAATCATGTTTCTGCAAAGGAGGCATAGAATTTCACATTCCGTGAGGATGGCCCAACATAGGAGCCGACTTCGCCGGCTCTCTTGAGTCTTGATGTGCGATCATCTCCCGGAGCGCCACATTCAACGCCCCAGATAAAGCATGATTTTTTTCAAATTTACATGAAATAGCATTATAAGCCCTTAAAACCAGTGTAAAATCTTTTTTTCAACACGTGCATGAAACGGGCCTTTTTTCATGCCTGAAAGCCGTGTCGAAAATCGCGCATTTCGAGCGAGATTTAGTAAAAAATAAAGAAAAAATTTTTTTTTTCCCCGCTACAACGAATCTTTATGAAATTGTTCTCTTATTGTCAAATTTATATATTTGATGGCTTTTTGGCCTGTTTAGAATGATATGTAATAACTTTTGAAGATCGAATTGCAAAATAATACATTGTTTAGATAATTTTTTTATAATTAATTTTTAGTTTATTATTAATCTTTACTATTAATTCACTATTCAGTTGTGCACGACGCGAAATGCACGATCTCCTACACAACTTTCATGTATATGAAAAGGCCCTCTCATGCACTTGTTGAAAAAAATACAGTGTGTAACACGGAAAGAAGAGCTATTTCAGACTCGGGTGAGGTGTCTTCAGCACTCGTGTCCGTTTCGGGCGCCTTCGGCGCCCTCGACTACACCTCGTACTGAACACCTCACCCTCGCTTGAAATAGCTCATTTTCTCCCCTACACAGAGAGAAAAGATTACTTATAGATAAGACGCGGACTTAAAAGTTAATGCAAGAAATGAAAATAATTAAAAAATATAGTGATATTATTAATAAATACATAAAATTTAATCAATTATCGAAAGTTGAACGTCTACGATACTTTTTATGGATTTTTTATCGCCAATCAACCTTTAATTCAACATATAATGTGCACACCTAACCTAAACTTATTATGTGGTATAAAAATTTAATACATATATAAAAAGTACTAAAAATAATATGAATATTTGCGTAGACACTTAAACTTCAAGTTCACCATCAATCTTTATATATTTATTATTAATATCACCATATTTTTAATATTTTAAAATCGTGTCTTAATAGTTAAGTCATCAAATCTTTGCTGCAAGTAATCTTTTCTCTCTGTGATAGTTGCACAATATACTATTTCACCATAGTCTGGCCGAAAATACCACTTTCTCTCTCGGCTCCGAAACGCGAATGTGGTATTTTCGGCCCGGGTATGACGAAAATTAGTATATTACGTACCTAGGGAGTAAAATAATTGGCCAGCCCACATCTTGAGTTTGCCATCCTCGCCTTCGGCTCGGGTAGCAATTTACATGAGATATGGACTGTCCAAGTTTTTTCCTCCCTAGGTGCGTAATATTTTAATTTCTACGCAGAGTGTTGCAAAAAATATTGTATGAGACTCGGGCTTACGATTTACTTATTCGGGTGATCGCGCGTCACTCATGTCCAGCTTCGCCGGACACGCGTGCGTGCAAATCACGCTAGTGAGTAAAATCGCATTTTACGCCCTTGCTGCATAATATACTAATTACGTACATGTACTGACAAATAATTTTGCAAACTATGCTTGTAACTTTTAATTATCACAATACAATCACTATTAATAAATAATATTAATAAGTGATACTAGGAATCCCGAATCAGTGTACTGATGATTCCAGTTTTATCATTGACTTTAAAAATTTGTCAAAAGCACTGCAATAAGAAAATTGATGATCAACAAATTCATACGCGGACGCCAATCCTAGCCTATCTTGAAGCAACAAATTCAGGAATAGTTTGGCAAATTAGGAAAGTATCAATAACGACATTCTGCACAGTTATAAATTAGTTTCTTACCAATGTACTAAATAAAACCCATTTGCAGCGTCTAAAAAACACGTTTTTTCGCATTGTCGGTCGACGTTCGACTACGCCTTTTGAGTAGCAACAAATTTGGAAAAAGCTTTACAAGTTAGAAACATATTAATACCAACTATCTGTACAGTTATGAATTTGTAGCTCACCGATTTTCAAAATAAAAAACCATTTACAACGGTGAAAACACGTTTTCTTTCGTTTTTGATCGACTTTCGACTCAGGGACCTAGCCTTTCCAGTAGCAACAAATTTGAAAAAGCTTTAGAAGTTAGAAACATATTAATACCAGCTATCTGCACAGTTATGAATTTGTTGATCACCGATTTTCTAAATAAAACCCCATTTACAACGGCGAAAACACGTTTTCTTTCGTTTTTGATCGATTTTTGGATGCAAAACCTCGCCCATCTTGAAGCAACGATTTCGGGAATAGTCTGAAAAATTATAAAAGTATTAGTAACAGTATTCTGCACAGTTATAAATTTGTTGCTTATCGATTTACTAAATAAAATCCATTTACAGCGTTCAAAAAAACACGTTTCTTTTGCATTTTTGATAGACTTTCGATTCTGGGACCTATTTTCAGTAGGACAAATGTGGAAAAAGCCTACAAGTTAGAAAGATGAATAACTACTATCCCCACAGCTATAAATTTGTTACTCACCGAATTACTCACTGATAGTCGGTTTCTTGCGTTCCCGTTGAACTATTCATTGCGGGTCCAACCCGGCCTTAAAGCAATAAATAAGCAACAAATTATCTCGCATTAATGTTTGAACTGTCTTTATTTGTTCAAAAGTTACAGCTGTTGTCGTGCTGATTTGAGTCCTAAGTCAGTTTTATTTTCATCACGTCCGCTTATATGCTCGACGTCCGAAGTCGTTTTTTGGGACAGCGGTCAACTTTTGGGATCTACGGTATCTTCGTGCGTCAAATTAGCGACAAAATCTAGGCCAAACCCGGTGTCGTTATCGTCAATTGCTGAGAAGATACAACATAATGGCTTATCAAGCTTAATATTACGCTAAAGTAGCCATTTTTTCTCGGAAACGGCTGAAGCTTCAAAATCGGGATTTGCGGCAAAAGTAAGCGATAAATTAGCGACAAAATGTGCAGTTATGAGTTAATTGATTTTTTTTATTTGCATCATTTGTAATTATATACGCATGGACCGAGGTCGTTTTTTGGGACAGCGGTCAACTTTTGTGACATGGGATCTACGGCATCTTCGAGCGACAAATTAGCGACAAAATCTAAGACAAACGCGATGTCGCTATCGTCAATTGCTGAGAAGATACAAGTAGTAGATAGAAGTAGATAGTAGATAGAAGATACAAGTGTAATAGTACATTATGTAACAAGGGGCGAAAGTAGCAGATTTTTTCCGCAGGTGGGTTTACTGCCCGAGCGACAAGATTTTTCGACAGTAATCACCCGAGGGAAAAATCTTTTCGTAAGGGCAGTAACCACCCGCGGGAAAAATCTACTTTCGTCCTGTGTTACATATAGCATTTTATTCCACACTCGACTGTGGCCTTTGACTCTGAAAAGTGGGGCTGACACGCCAGTATTTTCATGAATTTATTACAAAATACATAATATTATATTTTGAAACAATATTATTAGAATAAAAAAGAAAAAAAAAAGAAAAAGAAAATTTGCTATATATATCATACTTAAGTGTAACTGTTGTACTAAATAGGTTTCTATAATTTATTCATAAAAATTTATTTATTTTAACAAATTCATATCACGTGATTTAGCACGTGCTTTTCTACATGACAAATTAGTTCGAAAACATCACGTTATTAATCACATAGTTTCATACATGAATTGGCACGTAGAAAAGCGCGTGGTTTTCTACGTGCTTTTCTACATGCTTTTCTACATACTTTTCTACATACTTTTCTACGTATTTTTCATAAATCATGTAATAATTTATATATATACGAAAAACATTAAATTTAGAAATTAAAAATTTTGGCAGACGATGGGAATCGAACACGGGACCCTTGGCATGGAAGTCGGATGCTCTAACCACTCACCTATAAAAGACTTGCAGTTAGTGTTTTCAAAACCGATACATCAGCTACACTACGATGTACGCGCTCTTGTTTTTTTTTTTATTAATCGATACATAATTAAGGCGGTCTTAGACCTATAGGCCTTCCTGTCTAAAATTACCTAAAAAAATGATAAAAACTATCATTATAATAAAATAATGAAAATGTATTGTAAATATAACTCATTTTGCAGAAAATGAGCTAAGGTAGAGGTTTTTAAACTCATTTTATCCTCAGTTATACCATTTTCAAGAAAAATAGTTTGCGTTACTTTTCTCTGAGACCGATTCATAAATTTTCATGGGATAAGTGAAAAATTGTTTGTAATTTATGTAGTTTGGGCTCTAAGAGTTGCAATTTTATATATTTTATGTTTCAGTATTTTTTTTATGTCAAAAACTGATTTTTTTGCCATAATTTTTTCCATTTTTTTTTAATTTTTAGGGTTTTTAACATGAAAAAAATACTTAAACATAAAAACCTTAAAATTGCAACTCTTAGGGCCTAAACTATATACATTATGAACAATTTGCCGTTTATCCTATGAAATTTCATGAACCCGTCTCAGAGAAAAATAACGCCAAAGGTGAAATTTTAATGTTTTCAGAAATTAGGCTTTAAAGATAAATACCGTAAAACTTACAAAATCATCAACCATCATTTCCTCTCCTTCTTGAAACTCAGTTTCCTATACCTGAGACCCATTCTCTTACATGAAATGGTTTAACTGTAAGGTCTGACATCTTTCAATGTGTTCATGTATAATATTATTCCAGCAGCATCCATTCCACGAAAAGTGATTGCTAACAATTTGTCTTTCTTTTGTATTTTTCATTCATCCACTCTTGAGTCACTTTTTACTAAGATAAATGTGGAATATTCAGCAGGTCATATGAAGTATGTAAGCCCAATTGAAATTGAAAAAGCTAAGATCATCCTGGCCAAAAGTGTATTAATACGTGAAAGTTGATAAAATCATTTTTTCCATGATCACTTTATTATACGTATTATTCATACATATACTTGCATTCAAGCTTTATTTATCTTACTCGTGTGCTAAAAAGCCTTGTTGCTTGTGCAGATACGTCTTGATACTCATTGTAGTGTGTAACTCTTCTGAATTATTGAATAATACCCTATACTGAGCAAAACTCAATAATCTCACTTTCATCTTTCTTATAAAATAGATATATTTTGATTCAGTCGATCAGAGTTATCACTGCTTTTTTCTTTATACATTTAATTTAGATTTAACTAAATCTTGACAATTCATATTTTTGGTTTTAATATCTGTATTTAATTTTCATATAGTATAATCCTGTCCTGTATTGAAGCACTTTTCAAATATCAACAAAACTGTCACTGCACGTTTATATTATTAAACTTGTCAAAACTTTTCAGATATACCTTTACATATCGCCGGTGCTTATGAAAAAAACTCATTTAAAAAAGCTGTGAAGAAAAACATTTTTCGAAAACGCTATGAAAAAAAAAACTCATTTTGGAAAACGCTGTGAAAAGAAACTCATTTCGGAAAACGCTGTGAAAAAAAAAACCATTTCGAAAAACGCTGTGAAGAAAAACTTTTTCATTAGAACGCCGTGAAAAAAAACCCTTTTCGATAAACGCCGTGAAAAAAAAACGTTATTTCCGTCTATGAGTTAATTCTACGGTCTATAACTAATTAATAAAACTTTTCTCAGATATTTCCATACATTTGAGGATTAATATAATTAAATCTCAGGGTACTATTCCGGTGTACGGTGAGTGGATCATGCCCAGAAGATAATTTTCCCACGAATTTGAGTGTATGAGTAAATTTATGGAAATACCTGAGAAAAGTTTTATTAATTAATTATAGACCGTAGAATTAACAAAGAATTTAATGTAGACAGAAATAACGTTTTTTTTACAGCGTTTGCTCGAATAAGGTTTTTTTTTCACGGCATTCTAATGAAAGAGTTTTTCTTCTCGGCGTTTATCGAAAAGGGTTTTTTTCACGGCGTTTATCGAAACGGGTTTTTCTTCACAGCGTTTTTCGAAATGGTTTTTTTTTCACAGCGTTTTCCGGAATGAGTTTCTTTTCACAGCGTTTTTCAAAATGAGTTTTTTTTCATAGCGTTTTCAAAAATGAGTTTTTTTTTTCAAAGCATTTTTCGAAAAGGGTTTGACTTCATAAGCACCGGCGATATAATAACACATTAAATTTTCACTTTTTGATTCATCTACAAATAAGTACAAATATTAAAGGCCGTTGTTATTTGTACGCCAGATTCACACAAAGATGTATTCCTATATATAAGCAAAACCTAACCTCCAATTTTCTTTAGTCAAAGAATTGACGCTTGACTAAAGAAAACAATGGTAAAGATTGACGTTTGACTAAAGAAATAATTATCCCTTCTATGTAAGATGCTCAAAACAGCGATTTTTACGTGTTTCTAAATGGGCTATAGGTTATTTGTACGACAGATCTGTCGTGCAAATAGCAACGCCAAATATTAAAACACTAAGAGAAAAACTATGCATAAAAAAAAACTCTGCTGAAATCACATGGTTGATGGTTATGTTTATATGGCTTTGTTTACGCTGGTAGAATCAGACAAGCTATATATGTATTTCTATACATAGGTTTAGAAGGGAGTATTAATATAGTAAATAGCTGTCAAATTTTCGATTGTCAGATGGTCACTTTACGGGAACAGATGTGTAAAATGGTCACAAAACGATACCATTGACTTTCAAATTACACAATATAGTTCATATCATTTTTATAAGAAAATCCCTTACATAAATTTAATTATTATTTTATTATTTCACTTTTATACTAATATAACTTCATAATAATATGTTTTCCATTTCAAAATACATTTAAGTAAATGAAATGCTTTGCTATCAAAACCTTAAAAAAACCGCTGCTAACTGCTTTAGCAGAACGCTTTCTCAAGATAAATCTCATCAAATAATCTTTTTAAATGTATATTTTAATATAAAATTTCATTCTTTCTGCATATCTGATTTTCCGTAAATTCAATATTCAAAATGATGAAGAAAATAATATTTAAAATAGTTATTTAGTTATTATTAAATTGCAAATTAAAAAGATTAAGGTATTATCACATGCTATTTATTGAATTTATAAATTAATTGCATTTCTTCAAAATTTCTTTGGCGTTTTCTTTGAAAACCTGTGATGTGACAGCGTGCATCCCTGATTTTACTTAGCTTACCTAGTGACTCGGCCCCTGGAGAGTCGGGCGTGAGCCCCCACGCTGCCGCACACAAGTT
>JAPYZO010008117.1:0-15911 GCA_030522905.1 Torymus flavipes | reverse complement strand
AATGTTAATAAATCGTTACGCAAATGCTGTTTAATGCAGTTCATAAACAACTTAATATAATTTCGATGAAATTTAGTTGGCAATTTGCATTATGATCTCATTAATACGCGTCGCACACGTATATATACACGTATAAACTAGGTCGTCGTATAATAATAACACTCATATATTTATCAGTTTTCTTGTTACAGAATATTAAATTTTCAATCCCCTGCAGTTGCATAATGCGCTTCTCTGAAAACGAGAAAAAAAAACAACAATACAGCGTCGCATCCAAACTGACGTGAAATGGAAAATGTGCGCACAATTCCGTTCGTTCCAAGTCACTTAAAAAAAGCACACCTTTTCCCTCTCGCGAACAATCTGTCACAGCGTCTACAAATACTTACGGTTACAAGAACCCAAGCGGAAAAAAAACTACACAGCTCTCTGCGACCGAAAAAACCACCTCTCTCCGACACCCGAAAGATCGTCGAAAAATTAATGGACCAAGCGCCGCGCGACGAATGATTTGTCACCCGCGCTCCGCGAAAACTATAAAAACGCAAAAGACATACTCCCTCCTTACCCCCTCGGCATAAAGAGAAAAAAAAGCGCGCGCGCGCGGGGAGAAGAAATTCTCCCGTGCGAAAGAAAAGGCGCGGAAACGCGCGGGATATATTCCTCGCGGATCAGCGCTCGTATGAATAATTCAGCGGTGCGCGCCGCGGGTCAGAGGATCTCCCTTTCTCTCACTCTCTTTCTCTCTTCTCCCCGAATTAGACTCGAATCGCGAGCTTACCTCCTCCCCCGCCCCCTCTCCTCTCGTTTTTGCAGAGCGCAAATCCGCTTACATCCGACGTCTCCTTTCATTTCGCGCGCGCGCGCGAGTGCTAGACTTATACAGTGTCGGTGGAGAGATACGTATTTTATTTAACGCGCGGGCGTACGGGAGGTAAGTGGGGCAATGTTATGCAGTTTATGGGAGCGCGGGAAAGTGGCGCGAAACACGTCTCGCGGGGGATAATGGATTCGTCGTTTCTTCTGCTGCGCGGCGTGTGTGGGTGGAGGGAGGGCCGCACGTGAGGAATGGCCAAGAATTCGATGCCGAGAGGTACCACGGCCGATGAGATGATGAAGGTTTTTATGAGATATATATATTTTTTCCGAGATGAGCCTCGTAAAGATGTAATCTAGTTCAATTACGCTTTCGTATTTCATTTCGGGACGGGAAGCGAGAGTTATGGCGCGGGACGAGTTTATGGTACCTTGGAATAGATAGTTTCATTGAATTTAGAGTGGTATTAGGGACAATGATAACGTATGAAACAGTCGGCAGAAGTATGTGCGCAATAATTTGTTGATTATACGATTATATCGTGCGGGTTTGTATGAATTACTTTTTATAGTACCGAAAGATGCAACGTCATTAATATTTATCGACTTGGTTAATATTCAATTCCATCCGTAACAAATCCTACCCATAGTACATTAAAATTCAATCCTTAATTAAATAAATTAAGTGCTTCTTACAATGAATACAATTACACGGTATAAACGCCTCCATTACAAATCTCGCCGATGTAATGCCAACTTTATTCAGCGCGATAAAACTACTTGGCTATTCATTTGTAACTCCAGGGAAAAGATTAAAAAACTACGATCGACTCTCTCTCTCTCTCTTCCTTAACTTCCTAATTGCAATCTCCCTTAACCCCCGCGGGACAACAAAACGCCCGCGCGCAATTGGTCTCATGCAAATAAATTTCCGCTCCGATCTCCCTCGTTCCCCTTCTCATCCTCCTTCGCCTATCAATCCTTTCTCCCCGTGCAAAAAAAACCTCGTAAGACTCTACAACCGTGCAAAAGAAACTCCCTCGTTCACTTACTCGCGCGCAAAGGGTAATATAAAAATCCAAAAATAACGAAAAAAAGGTGCCGCGACCTCGTTACGCGGCGTGATTGACGTTAAACGACGTATATAGTAGTCGCGACGCGAGCTGTAGGCGCGCGCGGAAGCTCGCGTGATGTATATCCGCGTACGCGCGTACATGCGTCCTCGGCAAATTGTGGACGTGTGTGTATGTATACATTGTTATCTTAGAAACAAAAAGCCGAGCGTGTGCAGCGTAAGGGGTTAACGAGCGCGCTATCTCGGTCCGTTACGCGGTCCGCATGGTTGTACGCCTCCGCGTTTTCGTAATGGTATATAGTGTTATTGTTCTGTATGATTTTTGAGGTTTCTGCGGTTCTGGGTCATTCCCTGCATTGTGCGCAATTTTTGACCGAGTTTGTGAGACGTGGAAAATAATAATGCCATTATACACGTGGACGAATTCACATTATTTCTATGTGTATAAGAGAGAGAGAAAGAGTATAAAAATACTAAAAAAAAGTTTGCGGTTTATCTTTATAATTTTCTAGCAGAATAAAATCTTAATTTCCATAAATACGTGTCCAATATGTATACAAAGTTTATATACATGCGTATAACGAAATATAATTTCGTTCTACTCAGATGTCAAAACAAAGCAAACATTACAACTGTTTATTTTGGAACCTAACACTCTGAATCAATGTATGTACATTACATCTGGCGTATATGAATAGCTCGATCCTTTATATCAAGAATTTAATTATGTTTTTAATCAGTAGTAATAAACAGTCAAAAGTTTTGTTTTCAGTATTTGCATTAACAGCTACAAAGCAAATGTAAATGCTTCAATTATTTCAACTGCAGATTTATAATAACGGTTTTGACATATAATTTCTGTCAATAACAGATCTCATTACAAATTTTACAAAATTTTAATATTTTACGTGAATTAACAATGAATAAACTTTGTACCTACAGTACAATTATTTCCAATATCCATCAAACAATTCCTACTTTTTAATCTAACGTATAATTTAAAAGAAATACATAAAACCTCGTACAATACTCAGAATCTAATAAAAGTCCAAAACACAGCCATAACCTCATCTCTATCCGCTCAAGATTCCAGCTACCTTTTGATTACCACAACCCCTTCTCGCAAACTTGCCGAAAATCAAAATTCCCATCTCCCACTCGAGAATCCCCCTAACACCAGACCGCTAACAACCGAGCTCGCCCAAAAACAGCGATTCCCGCGCGCAGAAAATGCAAAACTGCGCTCGAGCCAATATTGCCTCATTAATGTACAAGCCCCTCGTCCCCTCTCACTTGCGCGTAGAAATTGCGCTCCTTCAGAGAGAGAGATAGAGAGAGAGAGAGAGAGAGAGAGAGAGAGAGAGAGCCGGGCAGATTACCTCGCGAAACGAACGGCTTTCTCGCGCGGCGAGAGTTTCGCGAGCACGAGGCGCGCGCGTACAATGAAGTACACACGCGCATCCCCAAACACGATACTCACGGCCGCCTCCGCCGCGCCTAGGATTCCTTTAATTAATTAGTATGAAGACTGATTACGACGCGAGAGAAGGAGGTAGGGAGTATAACGTGTACGTAGGCGCTGCTGCTCGCGTAGTCTCTTTTCGAGCGGAGAGAAGGAGACGCAAAGGCGGAGGTAGAACGCGCGCGCATTCGGAGCCGAGGAAATTGCTACTCGACGGGGCTGCTGCTGCGATGAGGAGAGTAACTTTGAGCGATCGAGCCTGCGTGGGTGGATGCAGCGCCTGTAAGAGTGTGGATGCCTGGATGTGGAGAGAAGTTGTAGAATGTTTTGACAATGTGCGGGAGGGAAATAAGAGATGTTGTATAATAATAGGATTTGGTATAAAGATTGGAGCAGCTGCGGTAATCAGTTGATAGGAGGTTTTAGTATTAGTTTGAAATTAATTTGAGAACCAGTCAGTTCGTATACCATCTAAACTGGTAGATCGATAGCGTGAAGCATCTTAGGGACTGGGTACTGTTGTAACCATATATTAAGTTATTCTTTAGTAGAGAAATTCCTATACCAAGGATTTTAAAGAGTAATTTCAAATTGAATGATAATTAAGTTATTGGAAAATTAGAATGGCTATTGATAAAGTTGCTATAATGATTGTATTGCGAGCCACGTAGGAGTTGTTCATTTAGAACGTTTAATTAATTAATCAACAGAAGAAAACAAATAAATTGGAAATGATCAAAATCAGAATCATGTTTTTTTCTTCAAATACCGTTCCCTGGTAGAAATTCATCTATATGAAATGGCCGATAAGTTAGAAAATAGCTAGTAAAACTGGCTAATAAATGGCTTTGATGAAACGAATTTCCACCTGTTTTGGCTATTTCTGAGCATTAAAGTGCATTGAATGGCTCACCAAAATATAAACAAATAACATTAACTAATAAATCATTTGTTGTACTCGTTCTATAAATAATTCAGCAAAACGTATATATTTCTCCATCTGATTCTGTCTCTCTCACTCCTCGTCATAACAGCATGCCCTCTACTAGCCATTTCGAGACTAGAAAAACTCATCAGATTTAATACCTTTACAATAGTCAAGAACAAGCTTGTGTTTGTATAGCTATAAACTGGACAGGAGAAATTCCTATTTTATAGCCAACTCTAAAATAAATAGTCAGTTATTAGTTATAAAATGTTTTGGATTTCCACCAGGGTTACTGTGGCTTGATACAATAACGGGAAGATATTCCTTTAGAAAAACAAGCAATTTTCGCCAAGATGGAATTTAAAGTCTCGAAGAAGAAAAAGAAAAAGCCATATTATCCAGTTCTAAAGAATCCTGCTGATTTTCTCGTCAGCCCTTCGGTAAGTCGCGCGCGTAACAGTTTGCTGCAGTCATTAAAAGAGTTTGCACAGCGCAAAATCGCCGCGGACGCGCGCTCAGCTGGGCGTGAATTTTCGAATAACAAAAAACGCCATTATCGCGCCCGCGCGCGAGACTGTAATTAAGAGCACGCAAACTAGGTAGAAAGAGAGCGGGAGCAAGGGAGAAGAAGTGTGTTTCTTCCTCGCTCACTCTCACTTCTTTCCTTTTATCCCTTTATTTACCCACTCTCTTTTATTCTCTTTATCTCTTTCGCCTTGTTTCAAAGTAGTTTTTTCCAATGGTCTTGCGGTACCAGCGCGCCCATGAGTGAGAAAGAGAGACATTTTTTTACCTCGCCCTTTAATTCCTGCTGTACTGACGGAAATATTTACGATTACGAAAGAACAGAAGGTTGGGGAAAAAATCGCTAACAAACGAGAAAAATGATGACGCCGCCCTATACTGTTGGTTAACTTATTATTTTTTGTTGGTTCTAGCGTCTGTTTTAAATAAAGACTCCGTAATTTCAAAATCGTACTGATTTATTGCTGTTAATGTGCACTCGAAAAAGAAGTATGTTTGTCTTTATAACTCACGAAATCGTTATTTTCGGGAATCCTTAATGAAAACATTTACTGTCTCTTAGTTTCAAAAATAGTATTTTCGAATTAACACATAACACTTACTCATTAGAGACGAATCATCAATGTGACTGATGTGACACTCACCTGGAACATAGGAAAGAAAAAAGATTTTAATATACCGCATAACCTTAACCAATTATCATATTTTCTTATTAAAAATCTTTATCCTTCTAAATCAAAATGGATCTACTTTGAACTTTTGTCATTGGCAAAGTTCATAACAACGCTAATCCTGATCGCTCATCCCTCACATCTCTCCCATAGAATTCAACCTCGCTGATGCAAATACATCGGCTACCTCTTAGCAACAGCGTGTCTCCCCCCTTAGACGCGTGCGCAATTATAGCTCCCTAAGAGGCTTACACACACAAAAAAAGGACAGCATCGCCCCCGCCGATGAATAAACGAGGGCCCTTGCAATATAAAATCGCTCTGCAGATCGGATTGCGCGCGCGCTCTACGTAAAGAGCTTACATTACGTCACATCATCGTCTCACCGACCATCTATCTCCGTCTCTCTCTCGGAGCTCCGATCGATCGATCGATCGATCACTCGATCTCTCGCGCGCGGGAGTCGCTCGTTAAACCGATCTCCTCGTAGTCGTCGTGATGCTCGTCCTTTCTCTCCGCTGAGATATAGAGAGAGAGGGAGAGAAAAATGCAGCGGATTAAGGGAGGCAGAGCGATTGTTTTGTTTATGCGGAAGGTATTAGGTATGAGAGCTTGCATGCGTTAGAGGCCGCCGTCGATTCGTAAGCGCTCTCGCGATGGTTATTCATGGGATAGACGTCGATATAAATTAGGATTTTTTTGCAGGTTGGGCGAAATTTATTTACCGGGAAGAAAGAGATAGAGAGGATTGTTTATGGTCGTAAGATGGTCGAAAAGTTATCGCTGATATTTGCATGAGAATGAATGTTTAATTAAACAGTGAGACGTTTTCTAAGAGCTTTTATTCTATTGTAAGTAGAATCGCCGCGGAAGGTATTTATCTCTGCTCTGCATTGAATTTACTTTGAGAAGTATGTTGAGCAAGGATTTTAATTAACACCATTAATATAAAATTTGACGAAGCTTCTAGAATTCCCGTGATCGCGTAACCAGTTATATAAAATGAATAATTCACCTTTATTGCCAGTAATTATTGTTTTAAATATTAAAACCAAAACCCACAATCCGTTACACCGCACATATACACTCCACTCGTCATTCTTTTCCATACCGGTCAGATCGATCTCCCAAAAACAAAGGCCACACCGCAAGAGCGAGGGCACAGCAAAGATCGCATTCTCCCTCTCTCTCCCTCTCGCGACATATAATGAGAATAACAAAGTCAAAGAGCACGAGGGCAAAGAGAGAAGAGCGGACCACCCTGGCAATCTCGGACGAGCGCTCGCGCGACTTAAATAGCGCACGATCGGCCCGTGGGATCGCGCGCGACGATACCGACACGCCGAGTGCAAATGTCGGGGTTCTATAGAGCTCTCGTCGGGATGGACGAGTATATAGCTGAGGGTAAATTAGAGGTATGTGTACGTGTGTGTGTGTGTGTGATTCGTAGAAATGCGGGGGTGTTGATGGTGTGAGTTGATATCGATAACCGTAAAGTTTGTGGTGATTATATAAAACTTGATTGCATATGTTTTGAATAATGATAAAAGATTGTGGCAAGGTAAAATGGGGTTCGGTTATTGTAAAATAATCGGTATCAGTAAAATAATTCATTGATTAGGACGATTATCTCATTTTGATTATCACGCAATGTTTTGTAGATCCCAATCAAAACTTTGAATGATTTATGCACTATTTTTCCATTCGTAAGCAGCAATCACAGATGAATATTTATCCGCACCTAAACCAATTCAATCATTATCTCGCATCATATTACCTCATATACCTCTCGCTATATCTTTTACACTATTATATACCATCATATCCTAAAACCAAAACGAAATCAAGGAACAAAAGGTATTTTCCCCAACAAATTTATTTCACTCAGCAGCGCTCCCCATATACATATCTATACCGTTACCCCCCGATGCCCGTGTGCATATAGTTACCAGCTCCTTATAAACGTCGCGCTACCACGAGAGAACTCGCTTGCTCTCGAGAAAAGAAACAAAGAAGGTCAGAAACTAGCTCGCGCTCGGCTCTCGCTTATATATACTCTCCTCCGATAAATCGCCGATCTCCTTACAACGACGAGAGGCCGAGGACGACGGTGAGACTGTCCGTCGTTATTCCGAGCGCACACAGCAGCTACGGCGGCGATTATCGGACTAACCGCCGCTCGTTATGTATTTCGCCCGGCGACAGCGCGCGGAATTTCCCTCTCCTCCGGCCTCCTTCAGAGGGATTTTTTTCGCGGGTTTTCGGTCGCGGCCCGTAATTGTCGTTAAAGTGTCCAAGGAAAAAGAGAGAGGGAGAGAGAGAGAGAAGAAAGGAGAGGGACAGCTTCGCCTGGAATTTCCTTGCGGCGGCGGAATCCGTCGAAGTATTCCGAAGATAGGGAAACGCCGCCGACGCCGCCGCGGAGGCGCGCTCGCGGTGTATCGGGATTCCATCGAGAGCGATTTACCGCTCTCTCTCACTCTCTTGCTTTCTTCTTTTCGTAAATTGTGCAAGGAGGAGGACTATTGAGGCTATTCTGAAATATTTGCAAGAAGGGTAATGTGTGTACGGAAGATTTAAATGGGGTGAGATCGGTGCTGCGTTATCTTAATTTCAGTTACTGTTACTTTTCGACTGATCGACTGTAATTGAACATGTCACTGACGTGTATTATTCATTATCTCTAGCTATTATAATGACTGTAGATTGAGACTTAACTTCGATGAACAACTTCTTCATGGTCTCGCTAACGATACACGAATATTAAAAAATATATTCTAAACCGCAGGATACGTATCTCCAAGCTATCAGCGATAATACTTTACACGTTCAAAAAGAAATAAACATCTCGACTTTTCCCCCTCTGCCTAAAAATTCCCTCTGTCGAATCTCACTAAGATCAATATTTAAACAATAAAGCTGCGCGCCGCGTGTCCCAGGCAAGAAAATTCCCGTGGAAAGATCTCAGGCACTCGATAATTGTGTGCTCAAATCGCGGCTGACGATAAGCTCCTAGCGAGACCGCGGAATAGCTCCCCTCTTTCTCCCCCTCTCTACTTCGATCGATCGCGCGCGACCTGTCGTATTTTCAGATATACGCCAAATAAAATAAAGCAAAAACACGTATACGTCTCTTCTCTCTGTCGCGCGCGCGCGCGTGCTTCGTATATATCTATAGGAATAGCAAAACCCTGGCGGAGTCGCGCGAGCGCATGATTCCCTTATCCGTTCTCTCATCAAATACCGATCGCGGGATGACTGCGACTACTACCGCCACTATACTACTACTATACTCTGTGCGCGCGCGCGGGAATAAAGGCCACACGACGACGACGGCGTCTCGGCGAATATTCCCGGGGCCCGGGCGATGCGAGATAACCTCTCTATCTTCCCTTTATCTCCACGGCGAAATCGCATCGTGACGGCGCGGGGAATACGCCGTGACTGTGTGCAGGCTCTATGTGTATGTACGTGAGTACGTGAGTATGTGTGTGTGTGTGTGTGTGTGTGTGTGTTTATAGGAAGGCGGGGGGAGGGAAAAAAGAGGAGAGAATAAAGCGGGACGAAGATTGTCCGCGAGAAGAGAGAGGAGACGGGATGGCGAAGGAGAGAGGAGAGATAAAGTCGAGAGTATTTAACATACGGAAAGAGAGAGACGCGAAGTAAAGGGAAGGAATTAGAGAGGTTTTGGGGGGTGAGAGCTGCCGAGACAAATAAGTCGAGGATGGATGGAACGTTTGGGAGATAATTAGAGATGAAATGCACGTTAACAACGTATAGAAAATGTTAGGGAATATATTAAAGTATAGCGGGATCACTTTAGATCTGATATAATGAAAAAAGTGAAGACAGTATAATTTTTACTGATTTTTACTGACATATATTAATTAGTTCATTTGACAATCTTAGCTACATTTAAGAATTTAGCGTTGTACCGACATCTTTTTTCTTATGAATCCCAACTCACACATTACTTTATCCTCATATACCACCTAATATCAGATCCCATCCCCATAGCCCAGCCTATCACCGGAAAAACATCGCCCTGCGCACCAAATATCCACACCTCACGTGCAATAATTCCTGGGACACCTTTTGCCAGCGTGCCAACGATGACATCCAGAGTCATTCCTCCCCTACCCATACCACACGCGCGGCAACTTTACGACGGGCGGGCAGCACTAAAAGCGCAAACAGTTAGACCCGGGCACTCCTCGGGGACGGGCGTAGGTAGCTAGCTAGTCCAGGCTCGCGACATTTCGGTAGGACACCGAGAGAGAGAAAGACAAAAGGAAAGAGTTGTAGCGCCAAGATAGACCAGTGCAGCGAGGGCGGAGAGAGTCTCGTGCAAGCGTATTTACGAGGGGGGGTTACCTAAGGGAAACATGCGCCCGCGCGCGCGGGTTCCGGATCACAAAGCACGTCGTCCTCTCCCTTCTCCACCTCACCTTGGACCGCTTATCTCGGAGGCTGGTCTCAGCGAGGCCTCCTCTCTCTCTCTCTCTCTCTCTCTCTCTCTTTATCTTCGGCGAGCCTATGCGCGAGCGAGCGAACGCGAGCGTTAGTTACCTGTGGCCCGGAGCGTCCACACATAAATTTCTGTATCGGACAATGGGTAATTGTGCGATCCGAGGAGAGGAGAGATGTAGAGACAAGCCGAGCGAGCGAGCGAACCTTCTTCTCGTGGGTCTTTAGCGGGCTCTTCTTCTTCTTCTTCTACTTCTTCCTCTTCTTCTTATGCTGGTGCTTTGGACGGTTCGGAGGATGCATTCTAATAATTGCTCGGTAATGCATGGAGAGTTGTTTATCGGTGTCCATAGGGGGTGGCGAGGAAGCGCAGCATTAGGGATTTTATTGATTTAGCGGCGCGGGCATTAGGGGGGCATATGATGACCTGATGGGAAAACGTACAAGAGCTACGAGGTCGAGGTGTTATTAGCGGATGCATGGGAGGAATTGGTTTGCACCGAGGAAGGTGCAAGTAGGAGGGAGAGGGAGAGAGAGTGTCTGATATGGAGAATAACAACAGGTTGGTTGGAGTGGTATATGGAGAAGAAGTGGATTAATGTGATGGGGAATGGTTCGGGTTGGTGATATTAAAAGATGGCTTTTGGGTATTAATAAACGTGAGAGTGGTAAGATTTCGTTACCCCAATAGTTGCTAAATATGAGAATGGATGATCGTATTGAATCTTTACTCGAACTATCTTGAGGCATGTTATTTCTTTTTTAAGAGTTAGTTTTATGATTGTTACAATTACTCCTGATGGAATTTGACAGGTCACCTGATAAATACTGTTCATGTATGGTAACCTTTTGTCCTACAATCCACCAAACTAACGTTGATCTACCAATCAAATCAAACTCCTCATGAAAATTCTCGCCCACAACAACCATTTCGCCACACCCAAACTCCCATTCACCTCGCAGACGATATAAACAAAAGCTCTTCCTACCACGTGCATAAAAGCAGAATGCACATCGTCGATCGAGAGATACGAAGATGGAAAAATAATCAATGAAAAACGGAATAACATGCTCTCTCCTCTTTCTGTCTCTCTCGCTCTCTCTCTCTCTACGAAACACAGAGGATGCACAAAGAGTTCGCGCGTGCACGTAGCCCGGGGGCGAAGCGTCTGTGGGCGGCTCTCTCTCTCTCTCTCTCTCTCTCTCGCGACGGCAGATCTACTCGGCTGATATTCCACCGTACCACGGCTACGTTAAGTTACGTCCCCTCTCTCTCTCTCTCTCTCTCTCTCTCTCTCTCTCTCTCTCTCTCTCTCTCTCTCTCTCTCTCTTCTTTATTCGCTTTTATCCGCGGCCTCCTTTCCTAATATCTTACCTCGGCGCGCGAAGTGGTTTTTATTAAATTTTAACGCCGTCAAAAAGTTCTTATACCTATACTCTATTAAATAGCGTGTTTTATATACGTATGCTTAATCTCCCTTCTCCTTTCTCTCTAACTCTAATTCTCAATGAAAGCCTCTATGAAATAATCAGCTCTCGGGACGACAATTGGGTCCTGGTGGAGCGTGGAAAATAAGCGATGAAAAAGGCGTCGTCGCGGAAGTTCTCGCCAAGTCCTCTCACGCTCATTATACATATAGAAGACGCGAAGTTAGGCCAAGTCCGAAAACGGTTAATGAAACATTAGCGGTGCGCCGGCCGTGTGCGTCGTAACGATATATTATCCCTTCTCTACCTCCCTCTCTCTCTCTTCCGCGTAATGCGGAGCTGGGATTCCTTTGTCGGAGACGGCGAGTCGAATATAGGCGACCGTTCAGAGAATAAAGAGGAGAGAGAGAGAGAAGAGGACGGAGATGCAGATGCCGGCGATAGGGATAGAGAGTTGGCGAATGGACGTATGTATGTGTGCGCACGTATGTGTGTGCATGTGCATGAGCGCATGAATCGCTTCGAATGGAACGGTTCGACGGTAAGAGGAGTTGAGACGAAGATTTAGGGTTTTTTCTTGGCAAAGTTATGGGGGTAGTCAAATTGGTATGAATCTTTTGTTAGCAATTGAAATGAATGAAATTGATTGGAGAGACCGTTGGAGCTTTTTTGGTTTGGAATAATAGCGGAGATTGTATGATTTTATACGATGATACCGGTGTGTGTGTTTTTCTACAGCATGTTATAAACTCCTTTGTTAGCGTATAAAAAAAATTAAAAATCTCCATATAACAGTGTTTTAGTTAATGATATAGTCCACTGGCACTCTCTATGTTAATATCGTGCAATTCAGAACTTGAAATGAGAGATTGCTTGATGCATAAAATTGCCCATTCTCGCAAGATTTGTTATTAGAACAAGAGCTTCTTCCTTGTAATTACATGGAAATTGAGCCATACTGCGCTGTAACGAAAACCGGCAATGTATAACAAACATAGAATCAAATTTGAAACAGCCAACTGTAACCTTAACCAACGTATAAAATGAAAACTTAAGCTTGTTACAGTGCCCCAATCAACATACTTCAAAACTTGCGAATTTCCATCAACCCGCCCTACAATCAATTTCCTTTCTTCTTAAAAATTCAAACACACCCAACGGCGACTCACCCCACCGCTCCCGAAACACACATCCTCCGCGCGTAATATACACGCGGACGCGTAAGACCCGGGCACACCGAGCATTACCATATTCCTGCATACACATACACACACCAGGGCTCGTCGCCCGGCCAGGTCTCATACACATACACACACCAGGGCTCGTCGCCCGGCCAGGTCTCTCCCGCTTTAATTCCCCTACCTCCCTCTCTCTCTCTCTCTCGGAGCTAGCGAGTCGACCTCTTCGTGGAATTACTTCGTATTGCAGAAAGGGTAATCCGCTGTCCACCCTCTTCTGCTGCTACGCAACGAGGCGCCGGGGCTTAGGTAGCAGCAGCAGCACTTTGCCCTGCCGCTGCTCTTGTTTTACAACTGCGCGACGCTATAGAGACACGCTCCGCGCTTTCGAGGGAGCTAGCGGTACTGCTGCTGCTCTAGGCGAGCAATTGCTATTTTTTATTAATAGGAATTAAACGTAATTTCGGAGACGCTGGGTGGAGGGTGGAGCTCGATTTTGGCACAGGGATGGTGGGAAATGATGTGGGGGTGAATTTAAATGTTTAGCAAGTTGGTTAGTTGTTGTTGGGATGCAGATTACGTCTAGTTATTGAAATGGTGTGAAGACGTTGCGGTTGTGACAAAAAAACTGGTCAATTCATTGGCACGTGGCTTTCTCAAACTTAATTTACTGATTTCTTTAATTGACTTTTTAATGCTAAAATTTAATTTAATGTACTTTAAGTGAATTCTATTTAAACTGCATACGTATGACAATTTGAAAACTTGTTTATTCAGTCGTCGATTCTTTAATTAAGTTTTGTACACAAATTTCCTACGTAGCAGAAATTATAAAGGATGATAATGTTTCTTCAGATTCGTAATAATATAATATGCCCTTAAAACTTTACGTCTGCAAATGTAAGCATATTCTCCCAGACCTGTCGCGACGTCTTTAAGACTAACTTACAAATACACCAAGTTTCGAATAAATCCTCGCGAAAAAAAAAAACGCTCATTCAATGCATCGCCAATACCTAAAAGAGCAATTTTTTATTTAATTAAAAGTTCGACTATTGTGTATTATACCATAAACATAAAAGATTCAATAACGCGATTGAGAAGGCAGCGGCAGCACAGCTCGAGAAACCGTAATTACGATAAAGTTGAATCAAGAAAGAGATCCCCGCACAATATGCCATTATACCGTTTTATTCGCGCGAACTCGGCGAAAAATACTCGCCGCTCGTATTTTCCAGCAGAACACGCGGCCTCTCTCTCTCTCAGTAGCCTCACGAGAAAGGAAAAAGTTCTCCCTCTCCTCCTCTGCAGCGGGCGAAATACGAAAATTTGCCGGCTTACTCGAAAAAGTTCGACCCTTGTTACGACCCTGAAAAGAAGCGGACGAGAGTGAGAGAGAGAGAGAGAGAGACCGCGAGCGCCTTCATACAGAGCAAGAGGGAAGTTCGATTCTATCGCGTAGAATTTTCCCCGGCTGTGTTTCGCGGGATCCCGTTCTCTCTGTTCTTCCTCTCTTTCTCCAGTTCCTTTTCCCCCGGTCTACTCTCCTTCTCCCTATCTCGCGCTTTGAATCCCGCGCGAGTTTCAAACTCACTCTCTCTCTCTCTCTCGGTTTTTCCCGGCCGGTTTTACAGGCCCGGCCCCCGTCGTTTGAATCGATAAGTCCGAACTGTTTCACTTCTTCTTCCACCCGCACGCCTCCGGTTTTTTTCCTCGCTCGCGCGCGTTCTCTTATTCTATCTCGCGATCCTTTTTCCGCTCATCGTCGTGTATATATATGCGAGAGCGCGGGATTCGATTAATGTCCTGCAGCGCGAGCGAGCGCTACTTTCTTTCGAGAGTTCTTCCTGCGCCCGCGCGCGCGCCTCATCAAAGGATCTCCTTGACGAGATTACGCCGTCTCGCGGCTGATTCCAAGCCCGAGGAGAGGCTCCTCTCTCCCCGAGTGTAAAAGGTTGCTGGAAAATTAATCCTTTTGGATGGCAGCAGCCGACGTCGCCCTGCGCGAACGTTAAATTAATTCGAAAGTAATTTTGCAATTCAGCTGGTTTTTTTCTTACGAGTGATCGATGTTCAATGGAATACGTTGAATTTGATGGAATATATATATTTTTTTATTTTTAATTTACAGGACTATATTGTTTTCATTTAATTGAAATATTGATTGAAAATTGGTTATTTAATGTTATTATTAACAATTTATTTTTAGTACAACATTCTTAATTGCTTAACTGTATGTGGATCGTTACATATTGATATTTAAATTGAATTAACTTTTTTACAATGAAAGTTGCGATCGCATTATATCATAAATTATTACTGAAGAGATTAAAGAGACTGGAAGTCACAAAAAATCTCTACTAGACGTCCGACTATATCGTGCATTATCTACTACCACAAACGCATAGTAAGAATGAGAATTCTGAATTTAATAATAAAAATACAATCATGAGTCAGCATTCATTAGCAACAAGACAATAATACCTTCCCACCACATACTAATCCAAAAATTACAATCATACGCGGTTCACGAGACACTAATTCCAGCCGACCCATAATTCACCCGCGCCCATCCATCCCATAACCATCCCGCTGAGTGGCTCCCCATTCGGGTCAAGCGCGCGAATTTTTCGCCTCTTCATTATTACAACCTCTCTCCCTCTACCTACACGCACGGGACCTCCAGAAATGATGTCTGCTCCCTCTGCCCCTGCAAATTAGACGGCACATAAGAATGCCGAAGCCTCGAGCGCGTTCACCTCCGGGCGTTAAACTAAGCCGAGAGAGGTAGAGAGCCGTTAAAGCGGGCGCGCGGGAGGGAAGATGAGTCTGAGAGTTGGACTCCCGCGGGAGCCGTACGGCCAGGCTAACGGCGCCCCTGGAATAGCGCGGATACGTTATTTCGAAGGTGGATAGGAGCCTTATATTCCGGGACGAGGCACTTTCCCTTGCTCTCGACCCTGAATTTTATTGACTTTTTTTCTCTCTGCACTTGGCGCTCGCGCTTGGGTGTGGAATCTCATGCCGGCGGCGGCGGCGGGCGCGAGACGAAAGTATTTTTCTCGGATTTTCTTTTTAATTTTGGAGGAGGATCGGACGCTGCGATATTCTCCGTATGTGTATGGCTGGCGAAAATATTAGGTTTCGGTGGCGAGGCGCGTATTGAAAATGAATTTTTTATTATGGTGGGAGGGTCGAGTTGCGAATGTTTTTGGGGGGAGAGAATGGTTTAGACGATGTGAATTTGGTGGAAAATGGCGAGATAAAGGTATATTTGTGGTGTTAAGTAGTTGGTTTATAGGTACTTCGTTGTTAAAGATTATAATCTTTATTATAGTACTTATAAGTACTTTTGTAATAT
>JAPYZO010008116.1:0-12526 GCA_030522905.1 Torymus flavipes | reverse complement strand
TCAGCAGTGGCAGTAGCTTATCGCAGCAGTCTCGCGAAAGCAGCAGCACCGCGACAACGACGGGCAGATAAGCCCTATGCATTTTATTATTATTTTTACGTAGTGGCGCGGAACGACAAGATAGAAAAACGGTGCGAGCGCGTAGGATACACAGTGCGAAAGCGTGCGAGCGCGCGGATGGTGTGAGAGCGAGAGGTCGACTTTGAGGTTGTATGTGTGAGGACGAGTGCGGAACATAGGATAATGGAGCTGGCAAGGGGTGCCTGGAGAAGATCCTTGTACGCGTACAAGGCCAGCGTGCAGCAGACGTTGAGGAACAGGCGAGTGTTGTCTTTTTTTTCGTTTAAACACGTGCTATCGGTCACTTAACCTTTTCCTATTGTCAGTTTGAAAATATCTTTGAGTAAAGTTGAAGTTCTGAGCTTTCTAGGGGGATTTTTTGGCTTTTGTAACGAGTGTTAGGTTGATTTTTGGTGGAGTGAATGGGAGCATACTCACTGATACTTTTCATTCAATTTTACAGCACAAGTGACTCAAGCGCTCCAACTGAAACCAGTGGACCGCCCAGATTGTCAGAGTTGGAGGATAAAGTGACAGATGAGAAGGTTCACAGTGCTCTGGGTGCTACGGATGAACTCTCCTCTTATATAGGATTAGCTAGGGAATTTGCAAATGAGAGCAAAGAAGAGCATCCTTATGTGGATAAGTTGAAAAGAGTGCAGATGATTCTCTTCGACTTACATCATGCTATATTAAGGGCTGCACCTGGAGAAAGAAAGTCATTTGAAGACAAACACACAAAAGATCTCGAAGAATGGATCATAGAGTATTCAAAACAATTACCACCCCCTGAAGATTATATTATTCCGGTATGTATTTTCAATGAGAAAAATCATATAATTACTTAGTTTTCTAATTTTTTGTGGATCAATTCCATGCTCATTTTATTGTTGTATTTTTTAATTTTAAGTAATAATTGTGTTTTTGTTGGTAACATTTTTTTTATTATGCAAATATTTGATAAAAATGAATTTATTTTATTTTTATTCAGGGTGGTGGTAAGGCTTGTGCTTCCTTACATATTGCAAGAACCATTTGCAAAAGAGCTGAACATAGTTTGGTGCCCCTAGTAAGTAATGGAGCATTGGATAAAGAGGCACAAAAATACTTAAAACGACTGTCAGACTTCCTGTTAACTACATCTCGTATGGCTGCCAAATGTGATAAGCGCACAGAAAACATTTATATACCTCGAGCAGAAGTTACAAAAGAAAGAGAAAAGGAGAAAGCAAAAGAAAAATAAGGCACTTAAAGGAATGCTTTTTCAAAACTCATTGTATATGAATGATTCATTTCATTGTTTTTTTTTTTATATAATATTACATAATCTGCTAATTGTCAAATTAATCAATGTGGCGAAGATTAGTACAATGAAGTATTGAAGGATGCAAATTAGTCAATGCCTTTTTACAAATTGATTTAACTACGTGTCAAGCTTGTTTGTATATAGGAGTTGCAAAAAGTTTTTCAATTCACCTTGTTATGTATAAATATGTACACAATATTTATTTATTAAATGACAACTTACAAATTAACAAATGTATATTTTATCTGTTAACAAATGTTACATGAATGTAAATAGCATTTATAAAAATATATTAAGGTTAAAATATTAATAATAACAGTACTTTCTGAACCTTTAAATACTTTAATTTAAGAGAAATAAAAATTTTCTTGCCATATTTAGAATGATAATAAAACTATTCCAATAAATAGTGAGAGGAATAGTTGAACTTTTGAAGTACTATTCCAAAACTTCATCTCCTTCAGTAATTTCTTTTAGATTTAATAATTCTAGAATTCCTGTTCCCTTAGTGTCTGATCTTACTAATTCATCAATTTCTCTATAATAACCTGGATCAATCAAGAAAATTAAATTTAATGTTCCACTCTCCCAGTCTTCTGATTCTACTTTTGATGTTAACTTTACGATTTTCTCTTTTAATTTTCTAGATTCTTTACCAGTAGCTGTAACTTTAAGCCTCATTTGTGCTCTTTCCAGTGGCATAACTGTTTTCAATTTGGGAATTGCATCTAATGCTTGTTGTTTAGCATTACGATTTGGTTTCACTGAGAAATGAATATCCTTCATAGCCTTTTCTATTAGTGACACTGAATATGGACGTTTATTTTCTGGATTGACACACATGTCTGCAATTGTTGTAGCTACATCTTTAAACATAGCATCCAAGGCAGAATTTCTTTCTTTGTCAGAAACTTGAAGTTCACCTTTGGCTAAAATATCTTTGCAAATTTTTGTTTGATCATCTTCTCCAAAAGCTTTGATAAGATCTTCCTTTTTTGCCACTTGACCTTTTGATACATTTGTAAAGACAGTGTGAGTTTGTAGTACTTCATCAATGTCTTTTTCTCTGTAATACAATTAATACAAAATTAAAATTTATTTATACAATACAATGCTCCAGAAAAATGAATATTAACTATGCATTTGAAAAGAACAATGTAATTCCTGCATTTGTTTAAGATTTGTGATATTTATTTATAAGAATATAAATTAGAATATAAACAAGAAGCTCTCAAAAAAAAATATGAAAATATGGTTACATATAAAATGAAATTTTTCTTGCCAAACATAACAAAAATTGACTATCCTTTACATAATTTAGCAAATAAGCTATAAAATAAATGTTAACTTACAACTTATTTCGCCAGGAAATAACTTTGTTTCTATAACAAGCGATTTCAAAACGTTTTCCTGCTTTTTTCATGCGAACAACTGCAACATTTGTTAACCTTATTTGGTTCGTGGGTGTGAATATCATTGACATATTGAATCCGAATTTATTTTACAAAAATTAGGGAAGCCAACAGTGTTTAACAATAAATAAATAAA
Source organism: Torymus flavipes (assembly GCA_030522905.1). Lineage (NCBI taxonomy): Eukaryota > Metazoa > Arthropoda > Insecta > Hymenoptera > Torymidae > Torymus > Torymus flavipes. The sequence goes on along the minus strand of JAPYZO010008116.1, from coordinate 9,612 downwards.
TAGAAAACTATATTTCTACCAGGTTTGAATAACATACACGTGCTACTTTCCAATATATTATAACCTTGTAACTGACTTTGAGTAGTTAGTGATTGAATTTGAATAAATAATGTTTAAAATTAATATCAACGTAGATGAATATATAACTTGACAAACAGAGCATACTGCCTTCATGTAAATATTTACTAATAAGCCACTTTATTTTTATATAAAAATTCTTTTCACAAATTGATTGATCTACGCATTGTTTTCAAGCGTATTAGCGTATATGTATCATATGCATGAACTTATAAAAGTACTTCTAACCTAACCTCAGAGTATTTTCTGTTTTGTACGTGCTAAGTGGCGCCAGATGAGAATCCATTCGCAGCCTATAGTATTCGTCTTCTAGTTCTAGGTATATTTGATATTATTAATAGGGTAACTACTGTTACTGGATGAAACCAAATCCTGTGCCGTGAATTTTTTTTTTTTTTAATAAAAATCTATATTTACACATCACTTTCGTAATAATATAAAAGTAAAATTGATTTCCACATAATTAATATTTCGAAAATAACAAAGAATTATAAAACTAAAGAAACTGTTTATAGTTTGAATTATGAGATCTTTTACTCTCCTGAAAATTAAAAAATTTGTTACATAAATACTATACAAACTGATAGTACTATCTTTGTCATAATGATTAAAAGAAAAGAATTACTTTTTTTACGTACATTTTTATTTACAAAAATAGTAATTTAAATTTTCCAATTTTAAAAAGATTGTTACAATTCATTCTATATTACAAATAATTTCTAATAAAAAAATATAAATTTTACAAAACTAAGTACTTAACATTAAAAAATAAAACTCAACAATTTCATTTCCATGCACCTCTCCAGAGTTTTACAGGTAGCATGTTAGACTTTACTACCCATTCTGAAATACATATAATAATTAAAGTTATTTTTCTTAATACAATTTTGAACATAATGCTGAATAGAAATTTTAGTATAGAAACGAGCTCAATTACTCACCACTGTCATCCAATAGCTTAAGAAAAAAATAACATTCTTCAAATACAACTTCATCCACAGCTGATGAAAATTCAGCAGATACTTGCAAATCATTTGCACTTAAAATCATTCGAAATTTTTCAGGAAACATAAGTATCCTCATTATTGGATATGATGGCCCACTCAATTTTTTCTTAGTTAATGCTTCCTAGAATAAATACTTCGCATGAACACCCAGTAGTATAGTATTGAATACTGTTTTATATGTAATTCTTCAGCACTTACTGGACAAAGTCCTATCATTCGACTAGTAATTAATGCATAAACAGCGGAATGAAAGTATGCTCTTAAGATATCACCATCATCTACATCTTTTGATAAAATTATATAAATTTTTTTTTGTTGGAGATCCATTATAGGTAAGTACTTTCTACGTTGGAAAAGTGCTAAAAGGAATCTAACATCCTTAGGGAGTATTAAGTTCATTTTTAATACATGTTCAAAAGAAACACCACTTTCAATTTCAAACCCAAATATTTTTTTTGCTAAAATGAGAAATAATTTTGTTATTAATGTATTACAAATAGAATAAATTTTTACTTAGTTCTCATTAAATTACCTGGCTTTTCTAAAAGTATAAATACAGATTCTCTATCATTGATATGCTCCACAGGTGAAATTGTGTGATAGAGTATGTAATCTTCAATGATTAAGCACAAACGATCTTCATTTAATGTATTTAATTGTAATGAAGTTACAGCAAAATAATTAGAAACTACATGAATTATGACTAGTAAAAAGCAGATATATATAAAAAGCCTAAATGTAAAAATAGAAATATAATAATAAATAATGAAGTAAATGTATAAACAATTATTAAAGTAATTACTTTATTGAAATATTAACTTACCTTTCATGTATTATTAAAAGTATTAAGATTCCAACAATGGACCCTGCCAAATTCACTAGCGTTCCTTGACTATGTTCTTTTGCAGATATATCAGCCATATTATCTTTGATAGCCTGGAAATAAGAAAAAAAATAATAATAATAATAATAACTTTCAAGGTTGATTATTAAAAAATATTATTGAACAAACACATACATGATGTTGCATTATAGCTGTTCTTGTTGCCCCACCAGCAATTCCAACAATGGCTTTCATTCCAGTAGTAAGGCATAAAATATAAGACGAGAAAGTAGTTACATATGGCACAGTTACTTCAATTGCCATTGCAACATCATTTAAGATATCTGCAAAAAGCCTCCATTTCTTGCATTGGGAATCTAAATTATTTCTAAAAAATTAATCAAATAAATAAGCATTAGCAGTAAGTTACATAGACATCATTATCTAGATTGACAGTTAAATTGTCAAAATTTCCGTACCCTTGCCACCAAGCAAAAATAATCCTCCCAATCATCCCAGTCCCATCTTTTAAAATCCAAGTGATTGCAGCTGCCAGAGGAGTTGCTGTTGACTCACCAACACCAACTCCTCTCATTATTGAGTGTGTCGTCAAGGTACCATTAATAGTGCTGGCAAAAGCCTTGGGTGAATACATACAATAGTGTGTTAATTGACTCAATGAGTCTATAACAATCAAGTGACAATATATACATATATACTAGATAAGATAAACTAGACACATTCACACAAACCTGCAACGTATCCCAAATCTGGTATGGTACATAATCCTTGTGTACGCTATTGGGAAAGCCCTGTGGCAGAAAGACTTCCTTGAAGAACGAGTACGTCAAGGACTCCGTAAATCCGCTGCCCCTCACCGGTTTAAAATTAGCCACGAGCGGTTCATCTAGCGGAAATAGATAAAACGTCCGAGGTTAGGTTCCAGCTGCTCTCTAACTCGCCCCCTAGTCAAACCATCCCTACCTTTCGACTTATAAAAGTGCACCTTGTTCCTACTGGAGCCATCGCTCTCGCTGTACTCGATCTCCTGGTTGAACATCCCCGCCGTGGCTGCTGGTCGTGCATGTGTGTACGTCGCCCAAGTGTGTATCCAAGGACGACTGGCTGTCTTTTTTCACGCGACACCACGCACGCTGGGCGAACAACAAAAACAGACACGCGCTCGCTTGCCTGATGTATACATAACACACTACCTATGTGTATACTGGTCTATCTGGTATCTATCAGATGACCAGCTGTTCGAATCTCCCGCGACATAGGCAGATAGTTGGAAGGTGGCGCCTCAAACGTAGCAGACTATCGAGTTTTCTTGGAAGTTCAAAATACGATGCGGGTTTGCGCTTGTTGGAGCGGCGATTGTGTGCGTGTATATGTGCATTGTTTCGAATGTTTTTATTGACTCTCGGTGCTTGGACTGGAGATTTTTTATTGGCTATAAAAGTGGCAGGTAGTTCGTGCTTCTGATAAAGTGATGTCCGTTGCTATTATGGACGATAAAAAAAAAGGCTTCGGAACGTGAGTATTTACACGAGTTTTTTGTGATAAATGTTATTTTGTTGAAAATTTCCTCTTCATAATTGATGAAAAATCAAAGTATTAAGTCGTTCTATACGTAAATTGTGTTTTATTTCATTCTTGATTGATGTGAAAATGACAAAATTATTTCCTTCTGCGTTCCTCCCTGCACAAGCCGGAAGCTTTCCGTATAAGACGGTATAACTCCTTCGTGCAGTAACTCAACTTCCCTTTTATCAAACGATATTGCGAATCACTAGAATTACTTTCAATTTTTACATCTTCTCTAGACGCGCTTTTTTTCTTAATAACATTCCAATTAACGTTTTTCTTGTCCTCTGCATGCACCTTTTTACCCTTCGCGGTCGATAAACTCGTTTTCCGCCTATTATTTTTATCCTTACTGTCGCGCGATACATCTTTTTTCTTCTTTTCTTTCGGCAAATTTTTCATCTTTGACTGATCATTTTTCTTTGTTTCTGTAGTCACTTTTTTTAAGGTAGCCGCATCTCTTTTTGTCCTATCCTTTGCGTCTTCAGCAGTGTTTATAACACTCACGTTTTTCTTTTTTCCGGCCGCTAAACTCGTTTTCCTAGTCCCAATATTTTTTCTTTTTTCTATGCTTTTATCTGTCACTTTTTCAGTTGTTTTACTTTTCCTTTCGGACGGACTTTTCTTTATATTGTCGTTTGTATCAATCACACCTTTTCTTTCATCACCCGTCTGTGACTTTCCATTACCTATTTTATAAATATATAAGTTTGAAGATATTTTCATCATTTATAAAACATTTCGCCGTGAAGGTATAAGAAAAACTTTTTCTAAATTAAGATAAACATAATGCCATTCATTTATATGTTAATTTTGTATAAATAGTTGGTTATCCCATTTTAATTGACCCTTTATTGTTTGTATTTTTATAGTAATACGGATATAGTAATATAAGATTTAATTAATATTAATCTATGAAATTTGGCTAATAGAATTTAACTTTAATTTAATCCCCATGATACCTAATTTCCAAATTGCAAGTTACTTATTAAATGACGGAATTTACAAATTCAAAATTCACCTTTGGTACCGTTTCGTTGTGAAACAGGAAGAGTTATTGTACTAATTTCGAAAAAGATACTAAATTATATTTAAACTAGAGAAAGTAAAAAAAATATTAATTCTTTCTAAAATTGCGTTAGTTAAAAATTTGGGTATGTTTGAAATTGACTTCTCTTGAATCTTTTGAAGGGTTCAATATATTTTAATTCCGAAAAAAGGAAATGAACGTTTCTTTTTCGTAATTTTTTTTATTTAATTTGTTCGCATGATATCTCAACCTGCTAACTGCGAATGATTCATGTTTTAAGTGGAAGCTTTTTAAAATATTTTTACAGTAACGTTAACGCCAAAAAATGTGTTATAAGAGCATTTTCAATGGTATACAAGTTTTGGTATAAAGTATGCGAAGAACACAAAAAAAACAAATATATGAAAGGTGTAAATCGAAAAAAAAATTGTTCACTATTTTGGGAACGCGGAAATGATAGATTTTTGTAGATTTCATCGTATAAAAAAGCGTCATTTATTTATTTGTTCAAGAACAAAAATAATGAAAAAGTATAGGTATACTTTTTATAAACGTTTTCAGTTACTCGCACGAATACATTTCAAACGAAATTAATTTCCCCTTCATCTTCCTCGAAAACTTTCTCACGCCCGCAACGAGAAAAACTGACCCTCGACGAACCCACTCACCAACGAAAAAAAGAAAAAAAGAAAACAAACTCAACCGCGCTTCTTTATTCCGTACGTCAAACAGATATTCGTCTGCGGGTCTCCGTCGAATAAATCTACCGACTGCTACTCTAAACACTCGATCAATGCATCTTATCCCGCACCGCCGCCGCCGCTTATCTGCCCCCGTGAGCGTGGCTTTTACCTCCTCGTTAATTTCCGATCGGCGATGCGGGACCGTTGACTCTTCCGCGGGAGGTCGATTTCTCCCGCCGTCGTTGCCGACACCCGCATATCGGCGCGCATCTCGTCCCTCGTTGTCACTCCTCGTGGAAGTAGTAGCTGCTGCTGTTGGCTCATCTACATTCCGAGGTAGCGATGGTTCCGTTGGACTATCTTCTCGGAGTGTTGAGGATCTAGTTTTTTTTTTCAAGTTGTATTAAGGTTCGATGTTTATATAAACACGAGGAGTACGAGTACACGGGGAAGGATTTGCATAAGGTGAATGAGCTTTGTGAGCGCGGGGCCAGATGACAAAATGCACGTTGTATTATTCAATAGGCGTTTGATTAATTTATATAGAGAGGAAAGATGATACTGTTTAAAATGAAACAGAGTTTATATTTGTATCTGACGTATATACGTTAAACAATGATAATTTGATGGTCACACGTTTAAAACTGAATCATTAAAAGAAATTTATTTTAGTAAGACAGAGATCTCTTGGAAAAATAATTTCAGAGTAAATAAAAGTTAAAATCTTTCTTAAGCTTATATGTACATGGCGCATAGCTATTTGAAATATCTTTATATTATCTATATATAATATGTTATATTTAAAAATAAATGATTTATAGAAGTTGAAATTTAAAATTATGTAAATACTGTACATGTTTTGGAGTTTAAGAATTTATATGTACCTTTGTTTAGTAGAACATTGAACTGATACGTGAAATTTTCCATTTTCAGCATTTTTCTTTGCATGCAATTGTTCACTTGTGGTATTTTGCGATTGAAAGTAGCTTAAAATTATATGATTTTTCTTATGACAAGGTTCTTCGCATTGTACACCTCTTGAAATCCGTTTTCTTCTAATTTTGCATCTTACGACATTTCCTCCTCTAGCATAGAAAATCGTTATTAAAATATATATATACTTATTTTTTCATTTCAATTAAAATTTCTTTATTTTGATTCAGACAAAAATAGAAAATAAGTAAAGCCATTTATTTTTTAAATATTTCATCAAAAGAAACTATCTACGACATTGTAAAATCATTCAAAAAATAATACATCAACCTCGTTATCTATAAAACCAACTATATTCCTCCGCTTCCATATAAAAAGAAACTAAACGATCCAAAACACAAAATGCAATTAAACCCCATTATATCCTTCCAAAGCCCATAATAAAAACCGCATCCCACAGTAGCATAAATTATGAAAATGCCCCGCTCGGATATGCGAGGCGCAACAAAGTTTAGTTCTACATTAAACTGGAAATGCAAATGCTCACACACACACACACACACATGGGTAAATTACTCGAAAGGCGGAGTGGAATCCTCCTCGCTACCAGCGCCGTCGCCGTCCTCGGTTTCCTCTCGCGGTCTATTTTTACGCGGCGCATTAAATAACGCGCGTTTCCGCCGCTCGTCGTCGTCCCCGCGGTGCGCTCCTTCTCGACAGGACAAAGGCCTCCTCCCGTGTGAAAAATTCCTCTTCGATTCTCGAGATTCCTCTTCGCGCCTTCCGGGAGTAGTTGTAGTGGTAGGCACACCATCGTTGTCGTCGTTGTCGTTGCTGTTCGTATAGTGCAGTTGAATGCGTGAATCTCGTGACCCTCTTAGCCCGCCCTCTATCATCCTTGTCATTTACGCGCCTGCATTTCATTTCCTCCCGCGTGAGTCCCGATCGCGCGTTTCGGGCTCTTTTTCACGCGCGCCGCGACTGTTTAGCGGCTGTTTAGCTTGGCTTAGTTCGCAGGTGTTGAGGCGGTGGTATTGTGTGCGGATTTCAAGGATGTGGAAATTTCTTTTGCGCGATTAAGGATCGTTACCGATTTTTTCAAGCAGAGTATTTTATATGTACGGAAATAATAATCGTGCTGTTTTTTTCATTTAACTTGATATTTTATTTGTTACGTTACACTTTCGGTTTATTTGTACCTTTAACATATTATTTTAAGAATTTATTATCTGTGAAGGTATTATAAGATTTTGACAATATAAAAACTACTATAAATAAAGCAGACTTGAAAACCAATGTTCAGAAAAATGTTTCACAAAAAATCTTGTGAACTTTGTGTGATGTTGAGAAGTTTTTATATTAAAGTTATTTGAATTTAAAAATAAAAGGGGTTTTTCGAAATATGACATTTAATACACACAATAAGTATTATATTAAATCTGATATTTTTTATAAAAACAGAAATATCCAAATATGCCACTTAAATTAAAACAAATATGCTTATATCAATTATTCATAAAATTCAACAGTGATATTAGTTTCTCATTACAGTTTCAATTACAGTTTACTTTATAACATCTTTGGGACCGAGTATACGAGTATTCACTACATCTATAATTTCAAATTCAGCGTACCGATCTAGATCATAACGCCTTTCTTTTGTTTTCATATTAACCCTGTTTAGTGCAAATAATAAATAAGTATTTACAGATAATTTATTACATTAGCTTATCACTTCACTATATTACACCACGTAATATAAAAAAGAAATCTCAGCTATTCGATAAGCAATATCAATTTGCATACTTCAAAAGCGCGTTAATTGGACACTTTTACTGCGACGAATATATTTTACGAGATTGACCGATATATAAGTCTATTTAAAAAAATATAACCTTATCACATGTACAAACGCTTGACGCGTGCCATTTATTCGCTGAAATTAACGCAAAAAATTGAATTTTCTTGATTACCCACTATCTAACGGTAAAACTCCCACAAGAGAATTATCTCAATCACACTGCACAGCTCTCATAAACAAAACCACAAGCGACGACAATTATACAAGCGCACACGTTTATCTCACCGCAGGTTCCTCCGCGAGTCCGACCCGGTGAGTTTCAGAGCGCGGATCTCCCCGCGTAATCGCGCAACCTTGTTGCTCAGCGCCGCTATCACGGCCGCGACATCGTCCACGTTCGGCGGCGGTTCCTCGTGTGTCCCGCGATGCGAATTCATTATTCCTTGGCAGCTCGCGAAATCTCGCAATGTGCTGCATGGCTTTTTTTTTACGTAAGGTAGGTTACGTTACGCGCCGACTTCCTGGTCTTCAGTGAGAGGCATACAAATGTGCATCTTCTCTTGATGTTTCGTATGCGGTTTATGTAACGATATCGCGAAGGATTAAGGTTAGCTGTGGACAAATATGACGTGTCAGGTGGTGTTTTATCGTGGCTTTCGTTGTTTTATTTTTAAGTAAGTAAGAGCGTAATATGTAAATATAGTAAGCTGATCCTTATTAAACCACTTCTTTTGAGGGATATAGTGTAAATAAACTGATTGCAGTTTACATAAGGTATTTAAGCACAAAAATTACGTAAATAACATGTACATTTTTGTAACTACGGGCGATCTTACGGGTCTATAACCTATACATGTTTTTGGGAAAAATTAAAGCCATACCTATAATTTTTCTACTTGACGTTCGGCAATGTAAATTGTCCAAAGAGTTATTTTATTATTTATAAAATCACGTACATGCAACAGGCTTAAAGACGAATCAAAACTAAGAAAACATTTATTCATTCATGGAGTGGGCTCTCTTACAGATATATAAAAACTTGAAGCACGTTTTCGTCAAATATGCGAGATCTGTTAACAGATATATGTATAAAAGCTCAGAGTCATAAAAGTTTTAAAATAGGTAAAATTTTTAGTATATATAATTGTTGAATATCGATAGAAGGGTTCACATTGACATAAAAGTTCACAAGTCCGTAAAAACTAATTTGATCAAAATTAGTTGCAATTCAATGGTTTTATTAAATTTTTTTGGTCTATAGGATAAGCAATAAGACACTCCGAAATATATGATACGAACACAATCAATACAAAATTTCAATACGTAAATGTGAAACCACTTTTTTTGTGGACTTGATCTACAGAATCAGATTGATGAATCTTTTTCATGAAATTATCGTTTTCTTGCCGTTTGCATGCGTTTGAAGTATAAACTAGCCCTGGCGGTGGCTATATGAAGTAATCATGGAAATGTCGCTAATAGCTACTATATAGTATATTATTACAAATTTTACGAAGGATGTTTGTAAAATTAATGTAATATCGTACCCATAAAGTACCGGTCAATATTACCGGATTGCATAAAACATTGAAAATTATAAAAGTTAAGAAATATTTTGATACAGAAATATATTTTTCTCATAAATTTAGAAAATAAGATCAGAACGCGTT